>CABFPE010000269.1:575649-616396 GCA_900660155.1 Hofstenia miamia | reverse complement strand
AAATGTAGACATTGCTATGCCGCCGGTGTTGAAAACAAGACATATTTCAAATGTGGAACATGTGGAGTATATCTGTGCATGGTTGCAGGAAAAGGAACAAGAAACTGTTTTGCACAATATCATACGCATGTATAAGCTGATTTTTAAAAACAACTGTTAGACTTTTTTGTTATTTCATGTGATTTATTTCAACTACTGCAAAAAAACATTTTTCCTGCCATACATTTTACGTGTTTTGCACATAATTGTTATTTTTGTCTTTAAGGGATTTCAAACTAATTCAATTTTGATAATGTGCCCTTTGTAGCGAAATATTAGCAAGCAATTATAACAAAAAAGGCAGCCAGCGATTTCAGTCATTTTTTTAGTTAGGCTTTTCTGTGAAAATTGTGAAATAAAAAATATCTGCATTTTCCCCCAGACCACAGGGACACAGGTGTCCCTTATTGCCTAAAGACTGTTTCATTGAATGTCATGTTGTTTGTCTTTAGCATAGATACCAATTTACTTTAATCTAGCAAGTATGTAACATTTTAATGCAATGTAGTTGTTATATGGAATAATAGTCATTTTTTCCCTTCGGGACAGTAGGGACACCTGAGTCCCCTAAATTATCTCGGAAACTACAATAGATACAAACATGAGACTGGTTCTGGGGTTTTCTAATCTGAAACCGCAAAACATCAAAAATTTAGATCATGAGCTGTCTCACAGACCTTGTGGTCCTGAAAGGGTTAAATGTACATGTAGTAACTATGCATAAAATCAAATATCATTCTGTAAACAAAAACAAAATCGCTAATGAAACCAAAATGAAAACAAAAGAAACTATATGTCAATAAAAAAACTTTGAGTGCATTACCTCAAGAGCGCTTGCACAGACCGACTGCCCCAGCAGTAACTGCTGTACACCCTACGCCCAACACTGCTTCCCGCAATAATTCTTCAATCGTTTGTTTAAAACTTTAATTACGCCTCACCAGAAATTTCTAAATCCGCTATAGCATGTACCACCTTTCGAATTTTCGCATGCACCATAGATTATGATTTTGTATATAAACAAGGCTCTAAATCGAAATGAAAAGGTTTTATTTAACAATTTTTTGGAAAGGATAGAGAATATATATAAGAGAAAGTCAATAGTCAAAATTAATGATTTTTAATCAAATAACGCATCTGAATTTTGATTAAATGAAATTTAATACCTTAACTGTTAGTCTTACCTTCCAGATGTAAGACTTAAGTAGTTAACAAGAATTTTATGAATGAGATTTTAAATTTTGATCAATTTATTTATAAGTAAAGAAAATGACTAGAAACTAAAATTATGAGAAGTACGCACGACAAACTACATAAATCACACTATACAATTCCGTTGTCTTTCACAAACTAAAACTATACAAAATTGAAAACATGATATTCAGATTATACTCGATTTCAAAGATCTCTAGTGTTCTTAAGTAGAAACGTCGCGTCGCGTCGTTTCTTTTTGACCTCATTAAGTTGTCTTTGCCTTGGAAGTGAACACATAATTTTTTAAGAAAAACAAACATAATAAAGCTTTTATTGATGAATGATGACAATTAAATTTTGCTCAAGGGCTAGGATATATTTTTCATTCAATGGCTGTACTTAACATTTGTAAAATCTATCTGTGTACCGATAAATTAAAAATAGCATAAATACATACAATAAATAAATACATACTTAAGGAATGTGTTTATTAAAATACTAGGTAAAAACCCAATTTAAAAAATTACACACAAAATAGTAACTACAGTATAATCCGGTTAAAACGTGTTTCAAAGAACCGGTCATTTTATAGGATGAAATTAGGTTCATTTTATATTCTGGAAATATTAACTTCAATTTCTGCATATGAAATTTGCTATGTTAATACATTAGTGAGAAAATAGATTATTAAATTCTGACGTTTCTTTATCATCTATAAAAGCATCTACGATCAATCCCTGTCAGGAAAGTTTTGTCTTATATTTCACTATTACATATTATATCGATCTCTTACAGAAACATTCAAAGTGTCTATTTCAAAAACGTTTTAAACCAAAACCTATTAATCTATAAAACCATCTATGATTACTTATTGCTGACTAAGCGTTCTTGTTTAAATCGCGCTATTTCATTTTGTTGTAAAACATGCAATGAACTTGCAAATTGAATTATCACACAACACTTATTTTGAAGCATATCAAATTAGTTTTCCTCCACTTAGTGGTGTGCAATTAAAATGATTCAAATTTCTTGAGATGTTCTGGCTATATCCGATTCATAATAATTTGTTCAGTGGTAGGGGTTAATGAAGCCTTCATATATTTTAAACGAAAATATATATATATACATACGGGTGCTAAGTATAATCGCAAATATATATACGGGCGCTCTGGTATAGGTTATCTGATATATACGTGCTCTAAGTACATGGAGGGCGCTACGTATTATTTTGAAAAAAGACTGGACATTGACTTACCGGACCTCATTTTCAGTGGGAAGACTTGCTAATATCAACCTGAAAATAATATCCGATATTGTAAATGTAAAAATTAGTTTAAAATGCATTCATAATTGTTGAACTGGCATATAAATCCTATTTTTTACAATAATTTTCATTTTCATATATTTTTAAGAAATGCTCCCTTAACGCTATCATGCATACTCAATTTGAGATTTTTTGACATTAACCAGCCGAAGTGCTCGCGGGCGCTAATTATGAGGAAAATCGTGTATATATATATATATATAGCTCAAGTAAAAAAAGTAGCCATATTATAAACACATTTTTGATAACAAACGAAAGACAAATAGAGGCTTATAAAATATATTTGAAAAAAATTTGTCTCGGCTTGTAACCTGGGGACAAAATTATTTGACACATTTTACCATGCAAAGCGTGATACGCAGATAAACGTCTTGAAACTGAATCCATTACATGGACTCTAATTTTTTGAGTTATTTGGTGTTGCGATTATTTCAGATTTGTGAGATTTTTTCTCGATAAAATCCTTCAGAATCGGCCACACTTTCTCTATGGGTACTAGATCTGGCGAATTCGGTGGCCACTGCATAACTTGAATATTATAATTGTTAAAAAATTCGTTTGTCGATTTTGAGGAATGAGGGGTTACTTCTTCTTGTTCTAAGATTCATGAATCGGGATATAAGCAGTTTGCGTATGGTATGAATTCCTCGAGTTTTTGGCAATATTTTGAGCTATTAATTGTGGCAATTTTGATTTGAGGTATATATATATATATATATATATATATATATTTGAAAAGCGCTTATTATTATTCAAAAGGAGACAACTTACAGCTATCTAGATTATGACTTAATCTAGACAATCTTCAGCGGTTGGACAGGACAAAAAAATCGGATCTAAGACCGATCCCTGCAGAACACCAAATGGAAAATACTAAGCTACTAAGTACTAATTGTAAATTTTGACAAGTGGCATTTTTCCTGAAAAAATGTCTCTAACCCCAGATAAGGCAAATCCACCGATTCTATTGATATTTGAGAGGCGGTAAAATAATAATTCGTGGTTGATTGTATCAAACGTTGATGACAGATCCAACATAATAATGATAGCACATTGATTATTTACCATGGAAATTAGAATATCATTCGAAATTTCAAACGAAAAGTTTCACAAGAATACCATAGTTTGTATGCCGGTTGAAATCCAGACATCAAACCCATTTTATTCAAGGTGTTCCAACAATCGTCTATGACCATGTTTATTTAGTTTTGATTGCGAAGTTATTATACTGATTGGTCAGTAATAGGAGATAAATTCAAAATGCAGTGTAAGCTTCATTAGTAGTAGTATGACAAAAAGCCCTTGCAGCACAGCCTAGCTCCCTTACGAAAAAATACAAACATTACTTTATGTAGTATTGGAATGAATAAGCAGAGGTTCCTTTTGATAATAAACAGGCAATTGGATTATGAAGGCTCGATTTCGATTGATGAGAACTAAAAACATCACGAATCTCCGCCTCACACTCATGTCGATAAGGCACTTTGAGTTACAAAAAAATACGAGCCCTTGGTGACTTACGAAATTAGATAGTACATACATATGTAATTATTGTACTAAGCCCACAGAGATCGCTACTAAGCTATTCACCCAAAATATGACTTTGAAGTTCAGGACATTTTTTACAGAAACTAATGAGAAATGAGTATTGAACAATGCATCATATACTTTCTCGAACTAAAATTATCTTCTGATGACGTAGATATTGGACATATTTTAGTCAATAAGTAGTACAAATCAATGAGATACAACAATGATGTATCTTATGTGCAGGCTTGTAACGATACATTAAATGAATTTCATGATGATGTGCTATAACTACTTTTGCAGCCATTTCTTGCAAATATTGGCTGCTTTGATAGACGAACTTTCCATTTCATCGAACAATTTTTTAGTTGTTCGAAGAAGCAACTGAAGCTCTGGTGGTGGAATGCTGTGTAGGAATATATCTTCTTCTGCCCTGCTTAATAGTGGTTCATAAACACAGTTTTTGTAATCTTTTAAAAATATTTTCACTGACTTCTCTCCTGACTGTTGTCGAACAGACCCTAAGCTTAGAATAACTTGACTTATTGCATCAGATTTGTCAAAGTCTTTCTTGGGTGATTCGTACCATAAACAGGGGAAGGTGCTTCCATGCGTTTAGATTCCAGCAAGCAAAAATGTTTGCTAGTTTCAAATCAACTGCATGAGTAAATTAAAAACTCAAGTGTTGAATGTTCAACATATCGATAATAGTCTTTACATTAGATTATGTTTCCATTACTCCCGGAATGGTTGCGATAATAGTGATCATGTTTACTCCTGTATTTTGTAACTCTAAATCAAAAGAGACATCATGATCTTCAAGTTCCTTATCAATGAAAACGTTTAGACATACCTTAAATGATATAATTCCTTTCAGATCATTGCAATAGACCACTGACAATGTATCATCATTAACTTCAAAGTCAACATATGTCAAATTGAAAAAATTATTGAGAAGCTGATCACGTTTTTGCAAGGAAACATCTGTTTTATTTTCAACAGATTTTCTAATCAAAACATTTCGTATAAATGGTAATACTTTGTGAATAATCTTTGTGTTTGAGCAACCAAGTGATATCGGCAAGGAATATATTTGCGCAGAAGTAATAGTTGTCTAGCAACTTTTACCCCACCTACCTGAGCATCCATTGAATACGGTACTCTGGTGCGTAAGGGTATATTTTCAGGGTCGACATTTTTAACTTTCTGACCAATGATGTCACCAGTGAGTATATCCTTAGTTCGTTCATCTGTGCCATTACAAAGCTCTTTTAAATTTTTTCTGAGTGAGGCGACATTGCAACGATGGGATATACCACTGCCAATAGAAGATTTACACAGGCCGCATATTCTCACAAATTCGATTTGGTACAGACTTAGTAGACGTGAAAATTTAGGAAGTATCAAGCCAATTTCATATACTGGTGGAAGAATTCCAACAATTTTCTTACCTGTGCTGATGTCAAGGAGATCAGAACGACATTTTGAAAATACTGCTGCTGAACAACATGGTTCGGTTGGATAGAAATTCCCTATAAAATACAGTCGTAATCGGTGAACGACGATATCCGTTAACAAACTAAACACACTTTTCGATCGATTCTCGTCGTGTGAGAAGGCATGCTGCCTATGAGACATTACATTCTAGTGTTGAGAACAATTTTACCATAGATTCTATATAAATTTTTCAGATACTCAATTCTTATTGGCACATAAAATGAGTCAGGAATATCGAGGTCACATTTTGAGTGAATAAATAAGTAGCGAATTCTATGGGATTAACCCTAAAATTGCATATGTGTGTACTGTCTAATTTCATAGGTCGCTAAGGGCTCGTATTTTTTGTCACTTGAAGTGCCTTGTCGACAGGTGAGCTTAGTAGTAGCACGAAAAAATAATTATCATAAATTTACTGTAAATTTTTGTTGTCTACATCATCAGCACAATTATGATGCTTTTTTCTTTTATCTTATTCAAACTGCCCAAAGATTTCGCAAATATAATCCAAGGACTTCAGAAAATTACAATTTCAATAAAATTAAAGTGCTTCTTAATTTGTTATGGAAAATAAATAGGACAAATATACATTAGAAAAAAAAGAATATCGATAACTTAGAAGAAGAATTGAATTAAACTCCTAATAAGGATTACCATTTTTACAAGAAATCACTTCAAAATGGCCAAGGTTGTGAATTTTAGTAGACAATTTCAAAAATTTACGAATTGTAAAATATGTCGATTGACAAAAATCACCTCTTTGAAAGAAACAAAATCTTTTGCTGATATAGATGCAACAATTAAAAAATGGAGGAAAAATATGCTTCTATGTTACCTAAGATTTATTAAGAAGGGGATGATGAAGTAGTCTTTCATTATATGTAATTGACAGAAACAGCTAATTTAACTGTAGAAGTATCTAATCAATTGTGCCACAACATATCTTGGAACCAAATCTATACTTTGGACTCAAGTAATGAGATGAGATACTTCGATAGAAATCCGCCATGGAAGTGGCGATGACTGTGTGCGACCAGAATCTATTGAACCCAGTCCATTTAGTCCAATTCAATTTGGTCCCAGTTCCAAATTCACACCATATTCTGGTCCTTTTATCCCATATCCTAACACTATCTAACTTCTATTTTGTCAATATTTTTAATAAAATTCTTAAATACTATGGCCAGCGATTCTTAGGATATGTTAAAGCAGAACCCTACATTGTTCGTCAAAAAATTGTAGAATTGGCGACGAACAAACTGAATAATTGGAGTAAATTGAAGCTATATAATGCTGATCTACTATCTGGTACTCTGTGCCAATAGCTCAAGCATTTAAAAAAGAGCACAATAATAAAATTGTAAAATATATATAATGGATTTAATCATTATCTTTGTTTAATTCTCTTTAAAAAATTCCAATATGTAAGCTTAATGAAAATTTAGTAACTGACATTAAAAAATTGGTTGTTTTTACATACTACTAATAAATATCTGTGCATATTCAATAGAACGCTTAAATTGGAAAAACTGCCTAAGAGAAACCAGTAGGTTGAATTTAAACTATTAATGAGGTTCAGTTGAATAAAACGATTCAAAATGGGATATTAGTAAATTTTCTTTATAGCCTTTAAATCAATTTCAATCTATTTCTGTTAATTCAAATGAAAGTTGACATCACATCAAATATTAGAAAATTACACAACGAATTCATATAACCATAGGCCCATTGCCATATCTAGTCCATTTAAAAAGCGTTTTGAAACTACTTAAAGTAAGCAACTAAATACGGATTTTAAAATAACACTATCAAAATTGATAATCTATTAATATTCCAAGAAAATATTCAAATGATATGTCCTCCTGTCAATTGTACTTCTTGATCATAGCAAAGGATTTGACGGTATTGACTTCATCTTCCTCCGTAGCATTCCAACTACGTAAGAATGATACAATATGCACCACAGGGATCTATTAAACTTACTTTAATATTTAACATATATTAATGACATCGTCAAGCATAAACGTAATCTCATTTACAGATGAGACTTAGAATGTGAATTTAAAATTACCAGTTTGCCAAGAAATGCTGCTGAAACTCAATTGCAAGTCTTTTCGTCCAAACACCATTAAAATGATTGTATGCTAGCATTGATCTAATTCAACAACAAGGTGCTGTTAAAAATATATTTGTCATTATTAACAAAGAATTACATTTTGAGTAGTTTGTAAGCCAAAATTAATAATTATGATAACTGGCATTTCGTTTCTTCAAGAAATAAGTCCATTTATGAAAATGAAACCACCTATATACTCATTTGTGATATCGGATATTTAGGATCAGTAGAAATAAATTCTTTCAAATCCCATCAGTAAAGGACTCTAACATCAGCTGACCACATGAATATTTAAGTCCAACTTAATCTTTACAAACAACTACAGAACAACTTCGCAGTAAAACTTCTTGAGAAAAGATATTTTAATCTAAATGATGCAATACATATTGTATTTTAGTAAATATATAGTTAACTTTAAAACGTAGCAAGACTCCTACATTGTAAAAAATCTGTAACAGTAATAGAATTTTTTGAGAAAAACAAAAATGACTTTCAATTCGCTAAATACATTTAAAAATCTTTAGTCTAGTAACATCAACATGTCGTATCTGAACGCATTAACTTTGGTGCATTAGAATTTTAACGATTTGTATACATTACATACCCTACAAACTGAATTTTGTATCCTCTTTATTATATTGCAATCGCTAATGTGTAGATTAAAACATGTATACGATTTGCTAGTGACAAAAAAATATTCAAGGTATGCATATCCTGTCGCGAAGAATATCTCCTCAATGTTGCTGAGCTGTTTCTCCACCAATTTAGCAAGGCAACCAGAATAAAGGCGATAAGTAATAAAATACGATATTTTGTTTGTAAAATAAAATATATAACAAATTCTGAGAAATACCTCCAATATTAATGCAAGTTTTGAACGTCAATGCGTGAAGCTAATCCTCTTANTTTACATACTACTAATAAATATCTGTGCATATTCAATAGAACGCTTAAATTGGAAAAACTGCCTAAGAGAAACCAGTAGGTTGAATTTAAACTATTAATGAGGTTCAGTTGAATAAAACGATTCAAAATGGGATATTAGTAAATTTTCTTTATAGCCTTTAAATCAATTTCAATCTATTTCTGTTAATTCAAATGAAAGTTGACATCACATCAAATATTAGAAAATTACACAACGAATTCATATAACCATAGGCCCATTGCCATATCTAGTCCATTTAAAAAGCGTTTTGAAACTACTTAAAGTAAGCAACTAAATACGGATTTTAAAATAACACTATCAAAATTGATAATCTATTAATATTCCAAGAAAATATTCAAATGATATGTCCTCCTGTCAATTGTACTTCTTGATCATAGCAAAGGATTTGACGGTATTGACTTCATCTTCCTCCGTAGCATTCCAACTACGTAAGAATGATACAATATGCACCACAGGGATCTATTAAACTTACTTTAATATTTAACATATATTAATGACATCGTCAAGCATAAACGTAATCTCATTTACAGATGAGACTTAGAATGTGAATTTAAAATTACCAGTTTGCCAAGAAATGCTGCTGAAACTCAATTGCAAGTCTTTTCGTCCAAACACCATTAAAATGATTGTATGCTAGCATTGATCTAATTCAACAACAAGGTGCTGTTAAAAATATATTTGTCATTATTAACAAAGAATTACATTTTGAGTAGTTTGTAAGCCAAAATTAATAATTATGATAACTGGCATTTCGTTTCTTCAAGAAATAAGTCCATTTATGAAAATGAAACCACCTATATACTCATTTGTGATATCGGATATTTAGGATCACTAGAAATAAATTCTTTCAAATCCCATCAGTAAAGGACTCTAACATCAGCTGACCACATGAATATTTAAGTCCAACTTAATCTTTACAAACAACTACAGAACAACTTCGCAGTAAAACTTCTTGAGAAAAGATATTTTAATCTAAATGATGCAATACATATTGTATTTTAGTAAATATATAGTTAACTTTAAAACGTAGCAAGACTCCTACATTGTAAAAAATCTGTAACAGTAATAGAATTTTTTGAGAAAAACAAAAATGACTTTCAATTCGCTAAATACATTTAAAAATCTTTAGTCTAGTAACATCAACATGTCGTATCTGAACGCATTAACTTTGGTGCATTAGAATTTTAACGATTTGTATACATTACATACCCTACAAACTGAATTTTGTATCCTCTTTATTATATTGCAATCGCTAATGTGTAGATTAAAACATGTATACGATTTGCTAGTGACAAAAAAATATTCAAGGTATGCATATCCTGTCGCGAAGAATATCTCCTCAATGTTGCTGAGCTGTTTCTCCACCAATTTAGCAAGGCAACCAGAATAAAGGCGATAAGTAATAAAATACGATATTTTGTTTGTAAAATAAAATATATAACAAATTCTGAGAAATACCTCCAATATTAATGCAAGTTTTGAACGTCAATGCGTGAAGCTAATCCTCTTAACTTTAATAGCAGTTATTTTCGATTTATTCTAGAAAAGGGATTATAGCATGATCCTAACGTAACGTTTTAACATGTCATGTGGCACAAGTTGTATCTAATAGTGAATGAATTTATTTAGCAGCTGAAGGCAGATACTACAAAAAAAATAAAACATGTCAAGTTTTAGGCAGCGAGGATAGTCACAGGAGATAAAGTAAGAGCAGACGGGAGAGTAGGTGAAGTTGGAGAAGGGCTCAGCAAAGACGAAAGACATGAAAGACTTCTTGAAAAAAAGAAATCAATGGCGGTTGGAGGGTTAAGAGCCAAGCTATAATTAGCAGCAATACAAGCACGATTGAAAAACGAGTGAAGTGTGCGATGTTTCTCGGTACGACGAATGGAGACAATGACAACATCATCAGAGCGAGTGGAGCGGGAATTAATTGATGAAATCAAAAGCATCATGATTCAATTTGCGAGTGAGCAAGCGATTGAACAGGAGGAGATCACAGGAATGGAAGTAGAGTGAAAGCGGTAGAGTGGAGAATTTGAGAAGAGCGTCTTTGTATGGCAAGGGAGAGATCCCTTTCAAAGCACGCTTCTGGAAACGTTCCATAGAGTGGAACAAGGAACGAGAAGGCCACCAACAGGGAGAAACGTAGAGAAGAATCGTGGGAGAAATAGACTTGAACAAAGAGATTTTGACAGCAACCGTAGAATTAAAGGGAACTAACTTTTTTTATACAATATATTGTAGTTAAGGTTCATTACACCCAAATGCAGGTCTGTTTTCAGAAGAAAAAGAAGAAGAAGAAGATCCCTCCATCAAAAATTTAATAATTACCTGTTTCAAATAGTAACCAAAGTCAGAGTATTTGGTGATATCGTGGTATGGTTGCTAATAACAAAACTAAGAAAATCAGCATGGAAGCATTGAAAAATTATTTGTTCTTTTAATGAAAATGAGTTTTCCCTTTCAACATGAAGTGGCAGTAAATGGAAAACATAAAAATTAATAAAGTGCATGATGCCCACCCGAAACACTAGAAAAAACAAAAGTATGTTGCAAATTTAACAAATATTTTAATGTCACAAAATTCTTAGGAAACTGACTAATTTCAGTAATAAGCCATTATATTCGACACAACTTGAGACAAACGTAAAGTTGGTTAAGTATCGTCTTCCCTCGTTTACCAACATTTTTCATATANTAGTGGTTCTAATCCTAAATATAACATGTCAACGCTATCCTGAGCACCATAGCATAGTAATTGTTACAATAATATAATTAATTAATATTTTATGATCAGGTACGGATTAAGACCAATTAGGGCCTTAGGCATAACATCTACCTAAGGCTCCACGAAATATTATTGTGGATATTACTTCATCTACATGAATTTTAGAATAATATAATTTGAAAATTAATATAGTAAATTTCAACGCATGCAAGTTAACAAAGCAATACACTCACTTAATAACTAACTTTAAAACACACGTTTACGTGCTTTAAGTTTTGAAAATTCCTTAATAAGGTCTTTAAAGTCTATCCTACGAAGCATATCATGCTCAATTCCTTGCCATTGACCATACGACAAAGTTCGAAAATATCACGACTAAACATCGGATTCTAATTCGCTATCAATTACTGACAGAATTTGTAGGAATTGACATCAAATAACTCTTAATGACAAAGAAAATAGATGCGTTAGGTTAGGGTTTAGGGTTAGGATTATACTTAAATATATGTTTTCAATTCAAACATTCCATGTTCTAGATAAATATGAAAATAATGTGAGTGTGGGGAGAAGCAAAAAATATCCTTAAAATTAAACTATTTTTCGTATTTTACTTACAGATGGCATAAAAATTTTCAAAATCGAAAAATCTTTTTTCTAAATTAATCGGTGAAAAATCGAATGGTGCAACAAATTTCAAGATCGGATAGAAACAGACCAAGCTATATGGCCTACTAAAAATAGCCTACTTTGTAAAAAAATTTCCAACTCTTAGGTTTTTTATATTCAGCCCATTAAATTTTATAGCTACAATTTTAAACCTGAAGACAACTTGCGCCTGGTGTTACTCTACCAAACAATATATAGTATGCTGAGATCCACCCTTTTACAATTTTACTAAAATTCTGACAAATATCTACTTGATTATTTTAAACTTCTATAGTGTGGTCAAAAATGCACATAATGCCACACGCCGCCACTGGCTATTTCACTATTTTTGAAGCACTATAATAGATGTCAACGACATGTTTCTGTATCTTTATAAAATTATTTGTCTTTATAAAATGCATGATTTCAGATATGCCCATGCTTCCTGTAGTTACTCCACTGAGTTTACATGCCAAATTCAAAATAAGCTCAATACATTTCATTGCGATCTAACATTTCGAGCCCCAATTTATGCCGGCCCCCTGGTAGGCGCCCAAACTGACCGCCTATTAACCCACCACTGAGTATGAAACATTTAAGAAATTTCTTTCTATTGTCGTATTGATCTTTCATTGTTGAAAATCATCTCACTAATGCTGGACACTTAAAAATACTACTTTTGCTTGCTAGCTTCAAGTATTCATGATGAAGTTACTGGTAAGTTCTTGTCTGTCAGAAAGCTTTAACTTTTTGGATTGTAATTTAGAAGAGAGCTTAGAGTACTGGGCAAATTATGCATTGATTCGTTCGATATCACCACAATTAGCTGTCTAAATTCCAAATTTAAAAGCACTGGATCAGTATTTGATCAACCTAAAAGAGGTTATCGCACTAAAGTGGAGCAACATTTCTCATAGGTAAAAAACGCTCTTGAAGTTTTGAAGATGAAAACAAATTTGAGATCACTTCTTACAGTAGGATATCTAGGAAATGTGGGATACATCAGAAATCTGTACACAGAATTTTGTGACAAAGCAGTAGCTATATCATTATTGTGGTGATTGCACCACGCATTACTCAACAACATCGAAGCAATTCTTTTCATCTGTGTTCTCAAAATGCGGAGAATTTCTTGTGGAAATCGACGACACTAGTCCACAGGTTATCCTAATATCAGTCCATTGGACTACTATATAGCCTACTTTCAAATCCGCTGTTTTTCATAATTTCAGACTAAAAAAAATAAATTGAAAAAACGTATCGAGTTGATTATCTCAGAAATTAACCAAGAATAACTGCGACGATCGGTGCGTCATTTACGTGGTAGATTGGAGCTGTTATTATTGAACTATAACTATGAGTTTTATTACGAGTTACTCAAAAACCTTATTTGTAACTCTTTTATTCAATATGTTTTGTAACAATATATTTGTATTTTTCAAAATATGTGAACTTAAAATATTTCGATATTTTTCACTAACACAAATTTCTTGCAGACTAATATAACTATTTGGCGAAAAATATAAATGTTGAGCGTGTTTTTTATTTGTAAATATGTGTGTGTTTGTGTACTTTTATGTGTGAATTTTTAGCCTCATTAATTCTAAATGATCTTCATTTGTTTATATATATATATATATATATATATATATTTATTTGTAAATAATTGTAGTTGTGTACTGTTTATATTTGTAGATTTATACAGTATATATAATCTATGTACATTCAAAGAACAAATGAATGGCAGTTATTGATATTTTATATATATATATATATATATATATATAAAGTTAGAACATTTTTCGCTATAGTATTCCACACCAAAATCAAATTACTGAAGAATTAAATTTGAGTTCGTTTGAAAGACTTAAACTAAAACTTCCGCCGAGAGCTTCCTAGAACGGTTGTCTGAATCTGCCCATAATTTGCAGAGCTAATGAAAATCACAAGTAAAAACGCTGAAAAATTAACAAATTCATTTTATAATTGATTATAATTCATTTTTCAACAATATAGTAAGAATTATAAAGTTTTTGTATAATCTATACGGTGAGTCAATTAGTTTAGCTGGTGTTATGAAAATATTAGTATTTTTGAAGATTTCCTATCAGGTTATTGAACTCACAACTGCAAGAAAAGCACAAAAAATTGGTTTACTTAAGGTTCTTAGATTAAAATTTAAAAATATTTAGGAATTTTCTAGTTGTTTCTTCACAGATATTAAAATTGCATGTACAAAGCAAATATCTATTTTTTGTAAATAAAAAATAGAACAATTTAGCAACTTACAAATGTTAATTTTTCCTAAAGTAATTTAATAGGATGCTTGATGAGAAAACGCTGCTCGCCGCTAGGTGGAGTTGCAAGAAATAATTGACATTGCTACTTCAAGCTAGCGAAACGATTTCGGCAAAATGATCTCAAACTAAATTGATTGTGGAATTAAAACAAGAGGATAAGTAACAAAGAAAAAATTGAAAAGGCGTGGATCTTACAGAACGAGCTAACATTGTATTAGCCGTGATTCGGATTTCGTAATTTGTAGGTAAGTTCAATTTTTTTACACGAAGCTTTTCAATATAGCAATCTACTTCATTTTAAATTTTGCCGTATTTGGAAAATTGTAGTTATAAAATTAGGAGTGCCTATCACAAGAAACGGGATTCTCAATTGCTAGCAAAATCGGTACACTTAATTAATATTTTATAATTTAAAATTACGTTTAATAAGTGGCATGTCATTGTAAACTACTTTCATCTCTAACGAGGCAAAAACGCATTTAAAATTCAAAATTATGAGATTTTGGCAGAGATAAATGTATGTAAACTTTACGATGCATATAAAACGTACAAAACAGGTGGTTAAAATGAGCACTTACTAATAAATAGACAAACACAATAGTGCTGTTTGTTTGCGAATCCTAAGCACTTAAAAATAAAAAATAAGTTGAATTCGAATAGAAGTTTCTATATCACAAATTGAATGTAAACAATTGTCTGCACTGTAAATGACTATTTAACATCCAATCAAAATATTTGTTAAATTGTATTAGTAGGGCAGTAAAATCAAAGCACTAAATGTTCGATAGCCTTGAAAATTTCAAATTAAAAGTACTTTAAATTACAACTATATGAACTGAACGCTTGCTTAGAGCAATCACACCTACATAACATTAAAACACATTTTTTACCTATACAGTTTCAGACCAGTTTTTAGAAGAAAATTATGTAAAAATGTATGGGTAAAACTGACTGTGTCTTTAGTGAACAATTAATCTTCAATATATCATTTATATATAAAATTTAGACGTCGAAATTTTCCATGTATCAAATACCGTACAAAAATATAAATGTGACTAAAGACTGATATAAGTGTACGAGCATCGGAATTTAAGTATGCTCATTTAAAACAACGCCTACAACTACAACGAAATATTTTTATCAAATTTTTGACAGTTAAGAGTTGAAGTACATAATATATGTATCAGGAAGAAAGGGAAACTTGTTGGTTAGTATTTACTGTCCTTTATATGTGAGAAATTGGAAAATTTTAGCGTTTGTGGGGAAAACTCTGATCACATGCTTTTTATTCTATAAATAAAAATTATTGGTACTTTCAAGTGCAGATATACTATTTTCACTTAAATAGTGGATGTAAATATTGAAAATTGATGACTAGAAAGAGTGTAGCATGTAACTCTGGGTTGAAAAAATACTTAACTTCGATTACTAAAATTGATATGAATTACAGCATGGATTTTCATAAGTAAATATATGAATTGGGCTACGAATCATTTACCGAATTCTGCAGATTTACACTATTTGAAGAGTTGTGGTAAATATTCGAGCGTATATTTATTTAGCAGGTTAAAACCACTTTCGATATTAGCCCGTTATTCGTATTCCTCAATGATCCACTAGTATATCTGTCCGTTTCCGCATCAAAGATGTAATCACGTTTCCCTTTTTCATATACTCGCATATTGCAAATACTTCGTTA
The DNA here is from genome assembly GCA_900660155.1 of Hofstenia miamia. NCBI lineage: Eukaryota > Metazoa > Xenacoelomorpha > Acoela > Hofsteniidae > Hofstenia > Hofstenia miamia. The sequence goes on along the minus strand of CABFPE010000269.1, from coordinate 600,378 downwards.
CGAGCTCTCAGAGTGGGACATTGGCCAAGAAATTGGAAAAAAATACGCTGAAATTTAAGAATCGGACTACTACGCAATAGTGCATATGAATAACTCAAATGCAGTGAATATAATATAATTTATAAGCAATGTTTCCAAAAAATTACATTTTGAAATTTTAGATTAGCAAACTCAATTTAAGTTTTTCAATTTTATTGTGTAGATATTATACAAATATACCTAACTTTGGCATAGTAGCCCGAAAAATTAAAGAATTTTTCAGTAACGATTACAAAATTGGAATAAAATAGGCCGAATTAGCATTAATTTACATTTGCCAGAATGGGCTTGGGCCTAAATATCTCTGCGAGCACTTGCCTAGTTTATTAGTAACCTGTAATAGCTGTGAAAACGTAGATAGCAATCGAATATCCAAGAGGGTGTATGTGTTTTATGTAAAGCACTTTAAATTCTTACTTTGACAATGTCATGTTAAAATCATAATAAATGCAAAACATTGAATTCGACAACTGGTTAAAATAACTTTATCACTTTTATTATTATAATATTAAACGTGATTGTTTTGAAGCAACTAACAACTGCGGGGTGAGTTATTCAAAGCGTAGAAATTAACTCAATCTGATTGAAAGAAGGCTTCTCAAAATATTTCAAAATTTCTAATTAATGACTTCTTCCCATTGTAATTATGATTGATTTTTTAATTTAGTCAATTTAAGCTCCAATTAAAAACACTTTGAGTATTTTACGAACTAATCATTCTTTTCTAAAAAACTTATTACTTTAATTTGAATTTACTCAAATTCTTAATGCATGCAATATACCGGAGTATTCGATTAGTTGCTATTGTGAACAATAAATTCTCCAAAAAATTCCTTCAATTGTATGTAGTCGAAAACCTTGAATATTTGTATGATATGCAGCACTATTCCAAGCTATGATTTGAATTCTACAATGCTACTGGTCGAGAATTGGCCGAATATTTAATAATTTGCTAGGAAAAGTCTGGGCATGGGTTGCAAAAGTCATTCGACTATCAATTTTGCGATGTTAATAACATATTCAGGTCATGAGCAAAAACCGTAAACTATGACTGTAAATTTACTCCAATATAATGACAATTTGGCAGATTATATAAATTTTGATTGCTATACTGTCGCTGTCACATGCCAACTGAGAAATCGAATTAGTTTAGTCGTCGAACAGAGGAAAAACTAACGCTTGCCATCATATTCAAACTACGATAACAAAAATTAAACAACAAACTAGGTCTCTGTTCGATAAATACAAATTTTATAGTTCTGAATTTATTGTATAATTAATAAAAAGTGTTTCCAAAGTTGGTCATTCATCTCAAGATCATTTACTAATACAAGACTTCTACCAAAACAACGTAGAAAAAACGCAATAATTGGACATTTGATATATTGTCAAATACTATTGAGCGAAATAAAAAACAAAAGGTAATAATCAAAGAATGCATTTGAATTTTAACTAACAAACTATACGAAATTTAACCTTAAACGGCCCAGGAGTTTAGACATTTTTTTATGGTTTCTTCAATAAAATTCACATGCTCATAATTAGCGATCACTGACTTTTCGCAAGACAAGCCCCAATGGGTTTAGTTGGCTAAAGTTAATTATTGAACCTTCTGCTTACCTGAACATTAGAAATGATGAGAATTTGGATTTTTGGAAAAAAATTGAATGTTCAATGAAAAATAGCGATGTTTTCAACGCTCCCAAAAAATATACTTTAAAACAAATTTTAAAATTTCGTTCGAACATTTGCACCAGTGGTTTTGCCTATATCTCAGGATTTTTAAATTTCATAATAGGCATGGAGAAAATTGCTTGTGAATTTAGAAAAACAGTTTTTCCTTTATAAAAAAACAAGAGCAGTTTAAGGCTGAAGTATTAAAATCAATTCAAAATGTTGATTTAGTCCTATGTCGAATAATCTAATATAGATTGATAATAACAGTAAAATCATAATTGGATAATTCCATTTTTCACAAAAATACAATTAATCAACAAATTGATACACGGTATAAAATATAGATATATACATCGTTTATAAAATTTATAATATACAGACAAGATTGAAACACTTAGATACCATAAGTTATAAATATTACCATACTTAAACTTATTTATTATAATTTAAATTTTCATTTGAAGATAGCAAAATGCGAAATGCTATCATTAAAAAACTATCATATGTAATGAAAACTACTTTGAATTTTAAAAACACTCAGTTTAACATAATTCCAACGTTAATTAATCTATGCTGATTTCTATAATCAAATTTACACTCTTGTTAGAGGGCTGAATAGCTTTCGATATAATAGCGGATGAAAACCCATGGCCACTGTATACTCTATAATAAAGAAAGTGAATACTTATCATAAAGAACATTGAGTGTCCATAAATCGATTTAGAAAAATTCGATTTCTGTAGATTAATGGCAAAATTCAAATGAAATATAATTAAATACTTTTGAAAAAATGCTAAATTGTTGAATTTAATAAACAATAGAGTACGGAAATAAAATGTTATGCAGACGTAAGTTAAGAAAGATATTGTTTTAATATGAATGAAGAAAATAGAAAATTTAGTAAATGACAATTTAATTCTAAATATTATTTTCATTGATAAAAAGTGAGAATAAGAATTTGAAGGGAAATAATTCTAGTGGCATCGTAATTATGGAAAGAATTTAAATGAATTTCAATAATTGAAACAAAATGAAGATTTTTAAGCAGATTCAAAATCGATTAATAGTTTGAAAGGAAGTAGTTAGTAAAATCAATACCTTCTAATTCTATTAAATAATTCTGACCGAGATCACAATAAAATTTGGTTACCAGAAGCTAAACGCCACTTAGGCGGGATTTATAATTAAATTACACCATTATATATAAAACACCTAAATAACTCGCAATAAATTTGTTAAGAGCAAATAAAAATTAAGGCATTGGCAGACGGTTAATTAATGTTTTTTCAATTGAAGTTGAACTTTTCAATCGGTGAAATAATATAAATATAGTGATATACACTTGTCGTGAAAGTGTATTCCTACGCTACTGACAGAAACGCTCAATCAATATGCTATTAATATTTATAATTCATTTTCACAATTTTGATGTTTCTTGTTTTTAAACGTGCAATGTAGCTCAGTATTTTGCGGATTTGTAGAAATCGTAGAGTCAAACAAATGTCATTGATTAATCAGTAGATCAGCAAGCGTAAGATAAGATTTTTACAATTAAATCCCACAGAAAAGATTATTGAAAAACCATCTTCGAGACTGCAACACACGTTCATATCGATTACTGCAAATCCCTGACATAAATTTACTAGTTCGTCCGAAGAGATTTCTGCGTACATCAAATTATTCCAATATTTCCAAAACCAACACTGTCCATCTTCAATAATATTTCTGATTATAAACCTCTTCCCAGACAAAACAAAATCATATCTACAGATTACGCCTTTATTTAAACGTCGAGGTTCTGTGCTTTGCAATTTAACACAAAGTTTGCTGAACGTTAATAAGAATTATGAAAAACAAGTATATATATATATATATATATATATATATATATCTTAAAGACAAAAACAAAGGACTACAAAATAATTCTCGTGTATAAACTAGATTTAATTATTTAGCTTTTGATCAAAATGAAGAGTTTGATATTCATTAATTCAGGGCTGTAGTAGAGAGTATACGCATTTATACCTCCTAGCGTATACCCGTAGAAAACTAACATTCGTATGAATATACAGTCATAATTAAAATATTCGGTCAAATACAAAAATGTTGATGGCAAGAACTAGAAAATAAAGTTTGGCAACATTTAATTATTATACAATAGGTTACTGTTTTACTAAATTTTCTATTACAAAAGAATCAAATCTACTCACAAATCAGTTCTATTTTTTAAAAGATTATTTAATTTGCATGGTCAAAATATGTACATATATTTCAAAAATAACTTACTATTAATCAACATTGCACTCAACTCAACCCAAATGCAATAAATGTCACATAATTTATAAACAATGTGCTGAAAAATACTATGTACATTTTAAAATTTGTTGTGCGGAGATCTGTGATCTCCCAGGGAATCCCCACGGAAAATTTCATGGACTGGGATGAGGTGGGAATCAAACTTCTGTCCCATGGACAAGCCTGCTGTACAATGTATGCCTAAACATCGTCAAATGCGCCAAAATATTTCACTTCCATTTAGAGACTTTGGAAAATATGTATCATATACGCTCATTTGGAATTGGCAGATAGCGTATACCCGCTGTAAATTTTAGGACTGCTTGAATTGCTTAATAAGAAATATCAAAGTTCACGTGACAATAATCATTATAAATGGAAAGTTCCAACTAAAAATTTTTAAATAATTGTTAATCCCACAAAAGGAAATCGAATTTAACTTCACACTTTGTTCCGTTATAAACAAAATTCGTTGAAATTAACTTAAATACCCAGAGTTAAATAATGCATTCATGAACAATTGCCACAGGACTTGGGTAAAGCTCGGGTCAGACCAACAATTTTAATAAGAATTCCCCGAAAATGGACCGAACAATGATAATTTGAACGCGCAAACATAAAAGTTTACTTCCATTCTACTAGAAAGGTCTACATGTAATAAACGAAGAGTCAGCAACAAAATTAATGTGTTGAAATGGACTTTCAATAAATCTTACAAGCAGAAAACAGGCCTGAAATAAAACTTTGCCGAGCTGACCTAAAAATTCGGCCAACACCCATCTCTGATCCCCAAACAGCAGCTTCCTGAAAAGTTTTCCCTATTCTGTTTCCAGGATTGCAAAAAGGAAAATTGTTTGCAAAACACAAACTGAAAGGAAAGTGAATTTGAATAATTCCATGTGAAAGCAATAACGATTTTGCATAACATGTAGTCAGACGTTTATAATCAATTTGACATCTTAATTAAAAAATTTAGCGTATTTAAACGAAAAATTGTCACATTTAACATATATTTCTCTTCACAGTTAATATTGGTAATTGTGAAAAACAGGTTCATGGAAATGTTCAAAATAATTAAAATCTTTAAATATCAGCATGTTGAATTGCAGTTCATCTCCGTTTCAGCTGATTTAAAAGAGGACTTCCTGTATTTTTAACTAATTATAGTTAAAAAGCCATAAATGATGTTAAACATTTTAAAGGTCGTTTAATGGAACTTTTCGTAAGCATTATTTTCTTTGGCTAATACAGATCTAAAATATAGAAGCGTACTTTCAATTCAAGGAAAAACTGACTTTTTCTTAAAATGGCAAACACCACAGTGAGTATTTGTCTCGTTATCGGAACGCACACAACCGTTTCACCTCTAAAGACATATTCAACATTGAAGAAATAATTTTAAAGTTGCATTAACAATATTGCTCCCAAACAGATTCAGAAAAAATTAATGGGTTAAATGGTTAAATGCCTTCGAAGAAGTTTTAGCTTGAGGCCGGAAAACTGTCGATCATCGACAATAAACCGTAATATTAAAGCAATAAGAGAAGTGCAAATTAAATTAGTTGCAGTTGGCAGAGGCGTCAACCGAATGCTTTGACTAATTCTCATATTATTAAGTTTTTATTAAGTTTTAAGTAGCCCTTGTACTTGTCACACTCTTCTTACAATGAGGCTTTATAACCTAATTAAATAAATAATGTTGTATTGTAAATTGATATTGGAATTATTTGTTAAAATCAAATTCTTATTGTTGAATCTATGTAAGACGGTGATTCTAATTTAATGTGTTGGCGAGGGACAATAGCTAAACTGACGCCGAGAATAGCTGCGCAAACACATCAAACAATGCTTTAGACAATCATCTGGAACATACAAGTGTTATTGGAAAATGATTGGCATCCATTCTTAACGGTTTATAGTTGTCAATTTCTAAAGTGAACTTAAAAGTTTAAATTACAGTCCAAATAATTCGTTGCCCACTCCCATAAATTGGTAAATATGGTTTATGGATATGTATTAAAATCTCTTAATGAATTACGAGTATATTCATAGCTGCTACACTAAATACTAGTGATATTTTAATGCCATAGTAGTACACATCTAAAAATTTAATGTTGACCATATTTTAGGATTTTGCGGGATCAGAACTTTATTGTTCCCGGTTTCGCTTAATGCCATTAGATCTCTTACCTTTCCGAGGAAATACTCTGGTCCATTTAGTCCTTGTGATTCTACGTCACAATTTTAACTTTTGGCCAAATTTTGCAAAAAATGTCAAAAATTATGTTTAATATTTTAAAATCTCAGTTTCTTCATTTGTGGTTTTAGTCCCATTGAAATATTCAGTCCTAGGTCAAAGTACCATGAGACCCTACCTTATTTACCACCATGCATCTCATTTGATGTTTTAGAAAATTGTAGAGCAGCATTTTGAATTTAACTTCTTTTTAACTTAATAGTAATCAGTCATTTAAATATTAAGAATCGTCTTACAACTTATAGCGAATGATAAACTTTAAAGTCCTACTCGTTTTTTCTTAGTAACTTGAACACAAATTACGTCAGGTGATGTCCGTATATTTAATTCAAAAGGGCGACTTAAAAATAAAACATGTCAACAAGAGGTGACCAAATCTGTTACTGTCGTTGTGGAACAGACGCTGTTTGTGACAGTTATTTTCAATATAGCTATTTCTTAACATCAATTTATTAGAAATAACTTCATGCTTGAAGCCATATTCACGTTATAGTTAAATACAAACAAGTGACTTTGACAAATGCAAGATGATTTCAACAAATGTTACTGAACGACATGTCTAAATGAGTGCTCTTTAAGATTTTTAATGTTCTTATATCATCTAAAAACTACTCTAATTGTTGTGAAAACTATAATAAGATTCACAAAGTATTTAATACATGATTTGGAAATGACAGGAAATTATTAAACCTTACAAAAATTAATTGTGAGAGCATAAGTGCATACAAGTTTATGGGATATACCATAAGGCCAATTCCTTCACATTTGCTTTAGATATTAATTATAAAACTTTGAATATAAGGCATTTTTCATCATTTAAAATTCATTGGAGTACAAGGATTGTCGATGAATCCAATAGGTAATGCAAAATGGATTCTTTGGATATAACTTAAAATCGACTTTTCTATTGTGCTATTTACCGCTTATCTACTAGTACAACATGACACTCATACTTTCCAGTTTACCCTACCTTGATAAATAATTGGTATTTAGTGCTAAATCCGCATCCTAACAGTAAATTATCAATAAATGACTATGCTGGTAAGACACAGTTCATGTTGTAGCGAATTATGCTAGGAATATGATGTCAAGTCGATTAGTTACATGCATAGTCATGACTCAAAATGATGAATCTCATTCGCATGAAATTTGCATAATGAAATTATAATTGACGGGATTCCTCATGATGTATTCATTTTAGGTGAAAACCGAAGAAACAAAAGTTGTTAGGAATTGCATTTTACGCCTGATTCATCATCTACATCTCGTGCACAGTCAATATATTGTTTATATGCCTATGTGTAAGCAAGGATAAAATTTCGACCAAAGCTATCGGAATTTAATCATATCTTTTGTATAAAACAAACTTTCTCAAAAGGAACCTTCGTCAATAATAAACTGCAGTTCTGATACTCTCAGCAGGGTTGTCCAGAATAACCAAAACAAGTTTTCTGTTTGAAAATGAGGCAGTAAAAGAAAGTGGAATGTACACGGCAAATACTGGCTGATCTTACAAATGAAAAGAAACCGTCGAATTCCTTTAAAAGACATTTTGAGTAAATAAAAATCTTGCAGCCCAGCTCCAAATTTCCTTAGCGATACTGAAATTTCGTATACAGGAAACAAAAAATGGTACATCGGTTTCCGAAAAAGTTTAACATCGTGAAGTTCTTCAACAGGAAGCTGCGGAAGCGTAACATAGATGTGCCTTTATCATAATGGAAACACTGGATTTTCACAGATGAATGCATGGTGGTGGTAAGGCAGTAGAATAAAATCAAAATTTTGCTCAAAAAGACAAGAAATTCAACATTATCCATTGTTGAATCGAAGAAAAAGCTGTGAATGATTGTCTGGGGGCGCTATTACACATTACGGTGCGAAATTTCTCGTTCCTATCAAAGTCACTCTTAACGCTTCTAAGGATTCAAACCTCATGCGTAAGCCTCTTCGTATCTTACTTCAACAATTAGACCTTGCTTATGTGTCTATATATCATCAGGACAATGCCCTACCACCGAACGGAGCTTGTGGAGGAAGCCCTAAATTTGTTCAATGTATTAATAATATAGTGGCATGTCCAGTCGCCTGATATTAACATCATTGAAAACAATTCAAAGAAGATGAAGCTCACGAAAAACATCCAGAATCTCGCTGAAAAGTGAGAACGCATTTTAGATGCCTAGAACACTATTGAGGTTTTCTTCATTCGTAGCTTGTATGATACTTTGCTGAGACTAACACAAGAGGTGGTTAGAATGAAAGGATACTTGGGGTATTAGAGAAAAATTGAGACTATAAATGTATTCATTTTTTAATGAACGTTATTCTGTTGGTAATTCTAGCTTTCAATAAACCGATCGCTGTGAACTTTGGACCAATACTGTATTTATTTGAATCTTAAACATCCAATTTTTTAAAACAGTACATTATATTTTTAATGAGAAACAGACTAGATTGTGATTAGCAATAAAGAGATGAAATTCTTCTGTTAAATATATTATATTCCTATCAATATATTCAAAAAGGACCTGTGGGTTGGCAAGTAATTCAGCTTTTTTTTTGGCAAAATGTATAAATGAAAGATCAGAAAATATTAATGTTTTGTTTCCGAGTTCACTCTAGAGTCTAGAAATGTGATGATGGGCCACTTCTTGATCTATACTACAAACTTTAGAGTTCTATGGACCAAAGCAGGTATACCATTAAAAGCAACAATAGTAAAATGATTTCTCTTTTTCCACATTTCCAAATTTCTCATGGATTAACATTATCTAAATCCCATTTAATAGAATTTTTGAAAATATCAGTTTTGACGAGAAGGGAGTACACGGTCCCATATTTATAGTAAAGCATGGTAACAATTATGACTATTTGATATTCATCCTTTTGCAAATACTAGTTGATAAATTTTTATGTATACTAATGAATTAAGCAAAAAACTAACTAATCAATTGATGTTAACTCACTTCTTGCAACAACAATAAGGAATGCGTAACATTGCAAAACGACCTTCACAGAGACGTTCGCCTACACTATTTTCAAGCCAAAGTGAATAAATTTTTTTATTATTTTACTGAAAATAGTAATTTCAAGAGAATAATAAACTTGGATTAGCCATGGTTAACTGCAAAGAGGTCAAGGTTAACAAAACAACTTCACAGTAGATTTATATTAAGCATAAAAAGCTAATACGGTTAAGAAAGTAATAAACATCACATGTGACAAATATTGCATTTTGATTTAATAAACCTCTTCATTGACTCAATAAAGGAAACAACAGCGCTAAAGTTGAAATAAACCGGAAAATTCATGTATATATATATATATATATATATATATAATGATGGATTGATGTATGTTACCATTTTCAAGAATTTTATTTAAGTTTTTTAGACCTTTCCTTATTAATTATACTGAAATTTCGCTGTTATACATAGTGTATCTAAAATAAGAATCACGCAATTGTTGACGATTTTTGAACATATAAGGAGAATTTACTTGACAAAGGATAGTTGCACTAGTTTTAAATATTAATACAAAAAATTCAAAAATCTTTTTTTTTAGTAATACACCCCGTATCTATAAAATTATATCTTTCAAAACCAAAAAATGCGAAATGGATAAATCAAATCTCTATATTCGTTGTGATTTCCTAGAGAAATATAAATTAAAATAAAGAATTTGGATTATATATATATACAGTATATATATAAAGCAACACCAGTAAGACTAAATATATAAGAAAGAAAACTTAAGTGTGCCATCTGACAATAAATTGTGTTAATTATTGATCCATAAAAATTTTGTTTACAAAGCATTGTTGAATTTGATGGAAAGCTTTTTATCAATAAATACTTCCAATTTCATTTTTTGTGTAGGTGATGGCATTCAAATGCCCGAGTGTATATATATATTCGAGTAAATGTGGTTAAAAATTATGAGTATCAGGCTAAAAATCAATGATGCATTGTACGAATAGTAAAGGAAATTCAGCAAGCAACGTTTAATTTCTCATTATCTAGAGGGTTTCAATGCTTATATTAAAAGGAAAAACTATTAGATTTGATAGGCATTTAAGTAATAGCATATTAAAGAGTCCTCAATGTTATGAGGATCTCCAACCTCTGCAACTAATGACCGGTAGTTTTGAATTATACTTATCGAAGCTCAACATAAATTAGTGTACATCTCAGAGTGGCAATCGAGTCAGATATTTTGACCAGTACAATTGTACCCTATGACAAGATTCATAGGCCACAAATTCAAAATGTTTAATATTAGCGCATGCACACGTTATTGTATGTGAATTTTATGTAATATATATATATTGCAATAGCCGAATCAGATTTTTATTTGATTCGACCCGCGGGTCGGGTCAGGTTGTTCTAAACCTTTCCCACAATGGTACATCCTGTTTCAGTGTCGTTCATTTATTCCCATATCTAAAATGATCGTTGAAAATTTCAAATTTGATAATACTAAATGATGCAGTTAGTGTTATAATTGCCGGTAAATATCGACTATATGATAAAAGCATGTTTGCTTAGCAATTTACAATCACTTTTATTTGTTGAAACAGGGGTGTTGCAGAAATGAAAATAATTTAGTTCTTCTTAACCTAATTTGCTAAAAGTGGTGCAAAGTAAATATAATGCGTTAAGAAATTTTAAATTAATAAATTGTATCGGAAGAGAGGTTTGGGTTTTCGTGGAATGCTTTCAACATACTAAACCATAACTATTATAAAACACTGATTTTCTTGGTAAAATGATTAATATAACTCTAAAATCCATTAAATGTTTCATTCGAAAATGTTCAGTGAGCATTTTCCTAAGCGCAAATTTCTAATTCTATAAATTTGTTATAAATTGCATTAATAATATAATATGTTTATTTTAAATTAATAAATGAACAAGAGTGTTTTCTCTCAATAAAAGGCATAGACAATCTAACAGTCAATAATGTTAGCAATTGATTGTTATATTTTCTAAATAAATAAAAAATAAATTTTATATTTTACATTATTGTTTATTAAGAAATAGCTAAGGATCCAGTGCAATATTTTTCATTTTAGACATTTTAGTTTCAGTGTACTATATAACCGTTTTAGAGGGAAATAAATTAAAATATCATTTAGTAGTGGAAATGCTATAAATACTCTACAGGTAGAATATATCCAAACACAATAACGTCCTCTACAATAAAAACTTACTAAATTTATACATTAAATCAAGGTGAATCTATGGAAATATTCCTGCAATCTAGCACTTACCATTTTAAATATAGTAACGAATCTAATTTAGTGAATCTCCCAGCATGCTATTATTAATGTTTCTTATTAAGAAAAGTGCTTGAGAAAACCAGAATTGAACATAGGGTTGATCCAATGCCAAATGAAATTGCACATAGAAAAGATGAAATAGTGCAAAACATCACCCGCCTTCAAGGGCTTAACGAAATTATCCCAATTACTCAAATTTAAACTTAATTATAAAACAAGGACAATGTGATGCTCATTGAATTTAAATGTCAAAAATGTATTTTGGCAAACAAATTGACACAATAGTCAATATTAGTTTAAACCAGTATGCTTTTATTTACATGAAAATATTATTTGATTTTTAGGTAGTCTTTAACTGCGTGGAAAGTCACGCGTATATTCCGAAATGCAAATTACTAATAAATTATATGTATCCCACATACCTTAGTAAATTTTGATAAGTAAAATTTTTTAACAGCGCTTGCTAACGTCATTTCACAATGACACAAGATTTTTAACGTCACTGCTAACATATAAACACCTGGCTATTTGATTTGTAAATGGGGCGATCAATCTCATTACAGGCATTCGCATGTTCCTGCGATAATAATGCTTTGAATAATAATTGTGAAACAATGGGAAGTTGTCCCTATCTAGTTTAAATTGTGTCTTTAAGAAAAGAATAAAGGCTAATAAGAATTACCAATATTATTAGTTCACATATCTTGCTCTAATTTTGATTTTGGATTTTGGAAAAAAATTCGAAGAAATAGGGCGATTTGAAAAAGTAAATCTATTACTACATTCATGTGCGTAATGAAGATTGCAGGTTAATGGCGTTTATATGGGTGTCCAAGCTTTCAAATTGGAGGATTGGGTGTATTCTTTCTGCTTTCATAATGAGATTGACAGATTGAGAAATTAAGCAATAAAATTCTTAACAGTTACAGAAACATCAAAAAGTCCGTGTTTGTAATCTCCTCTCTCAAATCCAAGGCTGAGAATATAATTAAATTATAAAACGTGAAAAATGTTCCGCGTCGCTCACAATTTATTTGAAGTATTTCCCATTCCTAAAATATTTTTAATCAAAAACTTGCAAATAATTTCGAAAGAATGAGATAGAAATTCATGAGTAAACGACAGTCTCTATTTATAATTCCAAATTGTCATGCTGATACATATTAGTTAAGTAATACAAGAACAGTTCGAAATTGAAAATACTATCTGACCACACAAATAGTCTCTGAGGAATTAATTTATTTCATTACATTAAGTAAGATGAATGGATTTTTGAAATAATTATGAAAACTTGACAAGAGAAAAGAATAATAATGAAGCTCTTAACTATGTAGTAATTAAATTAAACGGTCTACGAATTTTAGCAAAGGAAAAACAGCATTTAGCAACAGCAATTTATCAGGAAGAATTGCATGTAAAACCAATGTTTTACTAAATTAAACAGCCATGTGCATTGTCTATATTCCAGTAGATTGTATCGTAACTGATGGAAGACAATGTCGGCATTGTAAACTTTAAAGTAGAGTAATCATGGAATGATTAGAAATACAGTGATGTCCTATAATCAATGAATAGTTTTATTACAGTTTCCACTATAATTCAGCATTTTGAAAAAAACTACGAAATTGCATAGACTTCTTATGAATCATTCATACTCAAATTACAACTCGTTTGAATCCGACAAATTTTTGAGACGGATTTTTAAATTTTCCAGAATCATTTGATTTTTTATTGTTAAAACTTAGTTATACTGAACATCAAAGATATATGACGGAAAGAAATTTGTTGTAATAATTAAAGATTCATTCCACTATACCACACAGTGTAGTTATAACAGACTATTACAGACATATCATTAATAGTTTAAAAGCTTTAATATAGGATTTGATTATATCAAAGCTATATGGGCTATAATTGAATCATACAAACTGCACTTTATTGATTATATATATATATATATATATATATATATATATATATATATATATATTATATAACACTAACACGCCAACTATATTTGCTTAAAATTAGATGGAGAGTGAATACTAAAATACATTACTTGCTTTGAGCAATTTCAAGCCGATTTAAAATGAGCTTCATTTGGAAAAAAATCTCAAAAATCAGTTAAATTTTGTCAGTTGTCTTTCTAATAACTATTTTATATCCGAATGATAGCTCGCGAAATAAGAAATTCAAACCATAAGTAAATTTATCAGGAATTTGAAAAACCCATTTACTAACGGTTTATTTAGATTATCTAACATTAGAAACACAATAAAAAGCTATTAGATAACCCTGGCTACTAGCACGTATGCAATTAATATGCGTCATTATATATTGATTTGCCTTCAATATTAGCAAAATTTGGCCAAAACACTATCAGTTCCTGATTCAAACATTTAAGCTGTGTTCGAGGTCACTGAATCTCATTGTCTAATATTTCTGGCTATTGCAAGCTTTCTCTTTGGATTTAGAATACTCTTAAAGAGAAACTTTAATATCATGATTGACGTTCTGTTTGCTGATAAATGTTGCTGTTAATATCAGTAAATTCCCTTTCAAAATAAATCCTTTTAATTTATTTAAACTATTGAAGAAGTCTTTTATAGCGTCAAGTGAATAACTACCTACTAAACAGGCTAGCGAACAAACACTAATGTAGCAATTTATGTTTGCATATATATATATATATATATATATATATATATATATATATGCTGATATATATATATATATATATATATATATATATATATATATATATATATATATATATATGCCAAGCACATCTTGCTAATCGTTTGAAAAGAACACACTATGAACGTTTTCGACCATAACTTTGTCATCTTCAGAAATTGTAGAATTTGTGGGTAATTGATAAACATTTTACAATATACTAAATTAATTAATACAATTAAAAACTGCAGATGAGGTACGGAATGTGATCTTTATCTTAAAATATATCAAAGGACTTAATTGATATAAATATTGTAACAACTTTCGTTTTCTTAAATAATTGATTAATTTTCATGATGTTATTGCACAGACTTTTGATAATTAATTCATAGGTTGATTTTGATCCCATTATTCTAATGCAAAGATTTTTAATGATGTTCGATTTCCATTAAAGTAAAGTAAAAATGGAATATAAAAACTAGTATTTGTAGGCTTCATGTACAGTTAAAGTGTAAAAGACTTTTTCAAGATTATGGTGGACACACCCAAGAATTTCAGTCTCTTATTTTCTTCCAATTCTATTGTAAATTTAACTTCAAACAATATATTATTTATATTAATTTTAAATTTTACAACTTTTTCATTATCAAATATGCCAAATATTTCATCAATATATCTTCCACAAAATATCATCAAAACCCCTTTCTATACTTTGCCATGAGTGAGTACTAAGGATGACCTCATGACCATACCTTCAATATGGTTCTATACATTTCAATTAAACAGAAATGAAGTATTTAAGAACGCCAATTCCAATAATGTCTTAAATGATTAATATGAAATGTTAATTTATAGTTTTCTTGACAGATATATTCGTGAACAAGCACTTGACATCCACGCTGAACATAATTA
Source organism: Hofstenia miamia (assembly GCA_900660155.1). Taxonomy (NCBI): domain Eukaryota; kingdom Metazoa; phylum Xenacoelomorpha; order Acoela; family Hofsteniidae; genus Hofstenia; species Hofstenia miamia. The sequence goes on along the minus strand of CABFPE010000269.1, from coordinate 585,238 downwards.
ATTTAAATGTCGAACAACTAATCAAAAATATCTGAATCTCTACTAATTAAAGATCATGAAAAATTATTGTTACTAAATAGACAAATATATAAAATCACTCTGTGCATTCTCGACTTTTGCTTTTATAGTATGAGAAGTATTTTAACAAAATTTGAAGAAAATTTCACCCACACGGTTTGTAGCTATAGAACTTTTGTCAACAATATTTTCAAAATTTTGATTAGGCATATATTACGTTTTTGAATGATATTCTCTCTATAGCTAATGTTTAGTCCAACAGTAGGTTTATATAAAGATTGACCCTCTAATATCAATTGAGGCGCGCCCTGCACAAAGTCAGGATATGTGGGCGTCCCAATGTATTCGGGATCCAGTGCGGTTTCAGAACATAAATGACGGAGGAAACACGCTTCTATCATTTGGTGCTTTTGAGTTATAAAGGTGTAAAATGTTTCAAGAAATTATGATTATTGAAGAAATTCCTAGGCAGTCTAAGGCTAACAGCTATACTAATTAAAAATTTCTTGTGAAAATTACGTTAAAATTACTGTGAAAATTCAATTATTCCATTGATAAAATGTCTTCTCCCAATTTATTTTTTTTGTAAAATGCATTTGGTTCCTAGCCACGAAGATCATGAAAATTACAATGAAAAATTTAAACAATTGTGCCAGTTGTATTATTTTGGGTATTACGCATTTGGCTGAGTGGCTCATGATCTATGCTGACAAATGCCTTGTCACAGTCAAAAGAAAATGGTGCAGCTGTCATGTGATTTGGTTTGAAGTAGTTTATTACGTCTCCTGTGATTGAATAGTTGTTCAATGCCGGTGATTTTCTAGATTATTAATATTTGTTCCCATACTATAATTTCCTATTTTTCTTACACACATATATATAGTTCCCAGATTAAAGTAAGACACAACTCATTATTTATAAAAATCACATTATAAATTGGGTAGTGATATCATGAAGTTATATTCATACTTTAAATAAACAAAGATGTGAAACGGATTAACATTGTATTCAATGAAATATAATTGAAAAATCCAACAGTGTTCTATGTTTTACCTGTTATCGAGCAGTGTTTACGGGTGGCTAGGACGGCCTAGCCTGCAATTTGGTGATTTTCGAATAGGCCGGGGTCGAAACGTTTGATGCATTGGCGAGCGGGCCAGGTGCAACACAAGAAAAACAATTAAGCTAAGTGCTTGTTTACATAGTAAGCACTTCAGTTTGGAAACATCTTCCATTAACTACTTACGGAGTTGAACTACAGCTTGACAATAATATTCATGCTGATTTTCCAAATTTGCCCTAAGGAAGAGGTTCTGGATCCTTTACAATTTTGGAAAAATAAAGGTCAAAGATATTCTCTTCTTGGCAAGCTTGCAAATGAGACTTTAACAGCTAAGCAACTAGTGCTCCGTCTGAGAGAGGTGAGTCCAGTGTGGGACTAACACTTACTGAAAGTCGTTGTATATTTAGATGCTTTTTGGTGTGCAACTCAGACTTATGTTTTCACTTGCCGAAATATTGTTGTCCACGGGCTGCAAAATAGCCGGCTTATACAAAACGTACTGCGATTAGTCTAACGAAAATTCCCAAAAACACACATACACACACACACACATATATATATATATATATATGAAGACCACAGGGGAAAAGGGGCACATGTCACAAAATCTGATTTTTATAGTTATGCCCCTGATGGCATAGAGCATACATCAAATATTAATACTATAATAGCATAGAGTCAAAAACGGCTTACGTCACGCTGTAATCTTACTATAAAGTAATGGTATACTTTGGAAAAAAGGCACAAGTCCAGGTTAGCATGGGGAAGAAAGGCACATGTCCACAATATGTCACGTGACCATGGTCACGTGATCAAATTTGACCAATGGGCATTTATGTTTACATGACATTTGCCTTGTCCTTCAAAATGGCAGACGATACAGGGCCTACTTTAACTGATAAGCCTAAGAAAAGAAAGATCACTGGCAGAATAAAAGAACAAGAGAAAAAGGCAAGACTTTCTGGTCACAAATTAGGTGAAGATTGCAAATGTTCCAGATTTCAATGTTCTACTATCACAAGTGAGGAGGAAAGGTCAAATGTCATAGCTGCCTTCAATAAGTTAGAGTCAAAAGACCTGCAGGATTCATATTTATCGACTCTTATTCGAGTTGAAAATGTAGCCAGGAGAAGACCCAGACCTGATGTGAATGAAAATGAGCATAAACCAAAAGACAAAACATTTAGATACACCTTAAAAGTACAACGTGAAGGTGAAACAGAAGAAATTAACGTCTGCCTTAAGGCTTTCCTCTCTGTGTTTGGTATCAGTCACAAACGAGTCAGANGAAAAATAAAATGTTAACAATAGTTGTTTGCGTATTCTACGATGTTTTTCGTTTTCAGTAGGTGTACATTCCTGGACAAAAAGGTTCGCAAAGTTGAATGAAGTTAATATTATGCTACTTCTAGAAGCTGATATTTCATAATGTCATAATATTTTTACTGCATTAGATATATCACATACTTATATTTCAGGAGAAAAATAAAATGTTAACAATAGTTGTTTGCGTATTCTACGATGTTTTTCGTTTTCAGTAGGTGTACATTCCTGGACAAAAAGGTTCGCAAAGTTGAATGAAGTTAATATTATGCTACTTCTAGAAGCTGATATTTCATAATGTCATAATATTTTTACTGCATTAGATATATCACATACTTAATTATTTTTCAGGTGATAAATAAAATGTTAACAATTGTGTATTCTAGGATGTTTTTGTTTTCAGTAGGCGTAAGCACCTGGACAAAAAGGTTCGCACATATATATGTAGTATTTTAATTTTAGCATAAAATTTTTAATAATTACTCTTAAAAAATATTAATGAAGTTAGATAAACATTACTACGTTATGACACATGAACCTAAACTGATAAATTTATATGCAAAAGAACAATAACTAAATATAATTTTCTTCTTGTCCACTATTTCTATTCACCATACTGATCTTATTCATCCCATTTAACAATACTCAATAGGGTTGGTCAATTTTTTTGTGTTCAAATTCATCTCTATGCACAGATTTCACCAACATGAACCTAATCTTAAAATCCAAATTTAAATTTGAGACAAAGCACAGATTCATGCAATTAGGTGAAAATTTTGTAATTTATTAATCTTATGCAATTGAAAATGAACTAAAAATTGGTCTATTTTGTAGTGCTTAATGCAAAAAAAACATACTATTTTTAAAGCGTAATTTAAAATTTGAAAGAAAATGTGCTGAGTCTTGAAAAGTTGCACATATTCTATATTTCCATTTTTGAAATCAATAGGTGGTGGTGAAGTCCGTTCATAGTGATGAATTGTAAAAATTGAAAATTCAATACTTTTACCCTCCCAGTACCCAATTATGCACTTGGTATTTTAATCTACATTGGGCCCCTCTAAAAGTTTTTTCTGCATCTGCCCTGTTATATATATATATATATATATATATAATTCAAAATCAAATTTGTTTGGTATTTATCCACTAGTATATACTACAAAAATTCAATCATAATTTAAGACTTCTATGAAACTGAATGGATATTGAGTGCAGATTATGCAAACTTGGCAATTGTCCTTGATTGCATGTATCACATTTGTTTTATTATCAGATCGGAGTAAGAACAACAGATAAATGAAGTCATTAATAATTTTCTCAAACATTACTGTGAGGAAATCAATAGTCTTATCATAGATGCATTGATCAGCTCTAATAGGTGTAGACCTTCTGGGTGAATTTCTAGACAAATTATCTCCAAATAAACTAAGCAAAGTACTTTAGAATTACAATATATGTTGAAAAAATCTAAATAATAATAAAATCTATGCAAAACAAATTCCAACGCATTAAAATTTCGGTCGTATTGCGATTTCTTTTTTGAAATTAAAATTAAAGATAATTTTAAGCACATTTAAATGGAAGCACATTATAATTATCAAAACATTGAGGACATGCTTCTCAAATCAATTTAAATTTATGCAAAAAGTCACTCTTTTTAAAAAATATTCCACATATTTCAAATTTGTAGCGCAACTTATCATCACTAGTTCATAGAAAAAGGCATCGCCGCGTCCGTATCAACAAAATCGTCTCATATTTTTAGATGATTTGACTTTTTGATCTCGCAAACACAATTTCATGCTCAACATCGGAAAAGTTATTAGCTACAATGAAGTTACATGATAAATGAACATTTATATGATCGAGAAAATCATTTTTACATCAAAATAATCATGAATAATTCAAATTACAGAAAACATATTGAAAGTCCTAGAATGGTCATTTTCATTTTATCGACTTCAAATAATAAAATTTTTTATTAAATTGCAATTATAAATCAAGGTACCGCTTTATATTCACAATATGGAGATAACAAGAAAACTGATTTCCACGAAGAAGTGAACAAACTCGAAGTTTGGTTTTCCGTTGATTTTTTAAATATATTATTAAATCAAATATTTCAAGTTCTTATAACCAACAGTCGCATGTAAGAGATGGGCGGGAGAGGCGGTCAGCTTTCTTCTTCTTGCTTGCTTATGACCTTAAAATCAATTCAAAAAACATTTCTATCATTCTTTGTTTTCAGATTGAATGCTGAAATTCAGCCTAATTCATCACACAAACATCACACATTAGCACCGCTGCTGCAATTATTAAAGTTTGATAAGCATTTCTATTGCATCTATATTGGAATAGCAAATGCTAAATTCAGTTAATTGAACTTATTAGCAAGCTGTTTACTATAGATAGTGATACATAGGAAGGGATTATTGTGATGTGCTAAAGCAGCAACTGACCCAATATTTTAATATTCCCTCCCTGCCCCATAATAAAATGCGTTTTTTAACACACAGGTTCTCAAATGTTATATAATACAGCGTATAGTTAATGTCGGGTTCATTAAAAAATGTGCCCTAATCATTTTTAATAAAAAAACGGTAAATATATTGACAAAAAATAAATAAAATCATTTTAAAAAATAAAAAAAATTAGTACTACTAAAAATCCAGTTTTCTAAGCCTATTTGAAAATTCCATAGATTTTTTTTCATGGGAAAGAATGGCTAAATTTTCCAGTCTCTTACACGTCATTGTTTTTCTATAATAGGTGAGAATGCGATGTATGGTGGAGAAAATCTTTTTAATCACCACTGATGTTTGCGTCATAGTAATTACAACTGAGTACAGAATGTAGATATTTTTAACTATGTACGATCAATCATCAATCATAGCGAAAACTAAGATTAGATCTTTTACTTGCTTAGCAATAAATCTCCGAAAACATCAAGTTCACTCTGAGAAATATCAATACCAAATCATGAATACATAATGTAAATGTTTGTATAAAATTGAACATGGATTGATTAAATTGTATGTACACCTATAATTCAGAAATTATTTAGGTCAACAGAGTTGTACGAAATTACAGGGCAAATTTTTGTCATTTGCCAAAAAATGACCGGGCACATTTCTGGCGTGCCTACTCCACTGATCTGAAATATCATATTTACAAATTTACATCATTAGACTTCAAATAAAATGAACAGTGTGCAAACATCTCATCTCTCTTTAAAATGACATCAATAAGAATTTGTGTATAGTTTCAGTCTATAAATTGAGTCTGGACATCTGACATCTCGCATTAGTCTAATAATCAGACTTTCATTCAACGGCAACTGGGGTTCCAATCTTTTTTTTGAACTGCAACGCCAATCTCCAATGGCATAGTTTTAACCAACTCAAACTCCAGCCAATTAGCATTCCAGATCAGGGTTGAGATATTACACAGAACAGTAGTAGTAATCGACAGTTACAGAATGCCTAGATAAGCTACCTGGGACATATATCTTTTGCAAACTATATTGCTCATATAAAATATCTTGATAAGAATTTGGATGATGTACATCTTGTATGCATAATATTAAAGTTGACAGAAAGTTAAAATGCCCAGATTGGCTCTAAAAACCAACTATTCTTGAGTTTCAAAACATACTAAATATCTTTAACTCTAGTCAAAACACTTTCTTCCTAATTATTACTATCGAGTACGGGTACGACTTTCATTCCACACAATGTGTATTTAAATCCTAAGCAGCCCGGGATTATATTTACAATTTGTGGTGGATGCTATAAATTTTTGATAATTCTATAAAAAGTTGACTTAATAATAAAGATATTTAAAATTTGAAGACACTCAATCGCTCAAGGGATCTATTTACAAAAATCAAAATAATTGAATAAAGATTAAAAAGTTCTAAACGTGAATATTTGAACTTCATATAGACAATTTACTTTTGCCTGACCTTAAGCAACCCAATCAATTTAACACTTTGTGAAGGTTTCTATTAATAAATTTTAAACACTTATAAATCACTAAATAATAACAATATTGTTAATCTGAAAGTAGCACTGAATAGAGATGTCAAGACGACGCAGACAAACGGGACTTAGCAGATGTATTAAGAAACCACAAAGTAGTTGAGGTGCGTTGTTATTGCTATGGGTATGGCTTTTAGAACACTTTATTATATGAACACTAGGTATGGGGAACATTTCAAAATTTTTGCAAACATTGAATCTTCTAGTAAAAAAAGTATTTTTCATTACAATTTTCACGATAATAAGAAAGCCCACTTAGTGACATATGTGTAAATATCCAAATATTGCCAAATTTCTTAATAGGCTTTGAGAAAGTTGTTTGAAAATGTGGACAAACCCCATTTTATCTCTATGGATGCGATGGACAGTTTAGGGTTAAATAAGATTTTTTCAAGAACAAATTATAAATAAATTGTTGAAGAAATTAACATATAGTGAATGTGAATTCTGTTCAAAACATTGCTTAAAATTTCTAATTGCTTAATGGCAGCAAAGAAAATTATATTCTCGGGTAGGGGTACGGCTAAAAAGTTTCGGGTACGAGTAGGTATGCGTAATTAAGTTTTTTTGTCGGACGGGTGCGGCATTAGAAAATCTCTACCCGCATATCATATATATATATATATATATATATATATATATATATATATATATATATATATATATATATATATATATATATATATATATATATATATATGCCAAGCACATCTTGCTAATCGTTTGAAAAGAACACACTATGAACGTTTTCGACCATAACTTTGTCATCTTCAGAAATTGTAGAATTTGTGGGTAATTGATAAACATTTTACAATATACTAAATTAATTAATACAATTAAAAACTGCAGATGAGGTACGGAATGTGATCTTTATCTTAAAATATATCAAAGGACTTAATTGATATAAATATTGTAACAACTTTCGTTTTCTTAAATAATTGATTAATTTTCATGATGTTATTGCACAGACTTTTGATAATTAATTCATAGGTTGATTTTGATCCCATTATTCTAATGCAAAGATTTTTAATGATGTTCGATTTCCATTAAAGTAAAGTAAAAATGGAATATAAAAACTAGTATTTGTAGGCTTCATGTACAGTTAAAGTGTAAAAGACTTTTTCAAGATTATGGTGGACACACCCAAGAATTTCAGTCTCTTATTTTCTTCCAATTCTATTGTAAATTTAACTTCAAACAATATATTATTTATATTAATTTTAAATTTTACAACTTTTTCATTATCAAATATGCCAAATATTTCATCAATATATCTTCCACAAAATATCATCAAAACCCCTTTCTATACTTTGCCATGAGTGAGTACTAAGGATGACCTCATGACCATACCTTCAATATGGTTCTATACATTTCAATTAAACAGAAATGAAGTATTTAAGAACGCCAATTCCAATAATGTCTTAAATGATTAATATGAAATGTTAATTTATAGTTTTCTTGACAGATATATTCGTGAACAAGCACTTGACATCCACGCTGAACATAATTAATTTAAATGTCGAACAACTAATCAAAAATATCTGAATCTCTACTAATTAAAGATCATGAAAAATTATTGTTACTAAATAGACAAATATATAAAATCACTCTGTGCATTCTCGACTTTTGCTTTTATAGTATGAGAAGTATTTTAACAAAATTTGAAGAAAATTTCACCCACACGGTTTGTAGCTATAGAACTTTTGTCAACAATATTTTCAAAATTTTGATTAGGCATATATTACGTTTTTGAATGATATTCTCTCTATAGCTAATGTTTAGTCCAACAGTAGGTTTATATAAAGATTGACCCTCTAATATCAATTGAGGCGCGCCCTGCACAAAGTCAGGATATGTGGGCGTCCCAATGTATTCGGGATCCAGTGCGGTTTCAGAACATAAATGACGGAGGAAACACGCTTCTATCATTTGGTGCTTTTGAGTTATAAAGGTGTAAAATGTTTCAAGAAATTATGATTATTGAAGAAATTCCTAGGCAGTCTAAGGCTAACAGCTATACTAATTAAAAATTTCTTGTGAAAATTACGTTAAAATTACTGTGAAAATTCAATTATTCCATTGATAAAATGTCTTCTCCCAATTTATTTTTTTTGTAAAATGCATTTGGTTCCTAGCCACGAAGATCATGAAAATTACAATGAAAAATTTAAACAATTGTGCCAGTTGTATTATTTTGGGTATTACGCATTTGGCTGAGTGGCTCATGATCTATGCTGACAAATGCCTTGTCACAGTCAAAAGAAAATGGTGCAGCTGTCATGTGATTTGGTTTGAAGTAGTTTATTACGTCTCCTGTGATTGAATAGTTGTTCAATGCCGGTGATTTTCTAGATTATTAATATTTGTTCCCATACTATAATTTCCTATTTTTCTTACACACATATATATAGTTCCCAGATTAAAGTAAGACACAACTCATTATTTATAAAAATCACATTATAAATTGGGTAGTGATATCATGAAGTTATATTCATACTTTAAATAAACAAAGATGTGAAACGGATTAACATTGTATTCAATGAAATATAATTGAAAAATCCAACAGTGTTCTATGTTTTACCTGTTATCGAGCAGTGTTTACGGGTGGCTAGGACGGCCTAGCCTGCAATTTGGTGATTTTCGAATAGGCCGGGGTCGAAACGTTTGATGCATTGGCGAGCGGGCCAGGTGCAACACAAGAAAAACAATTAAGCTAAGTGCTTGTTTACATAGTAAGCACTTCAGTTTGGAAACATCTTCCATTAACTACTTACGGAGTTGAACTACAGCTTGACAATAATATTCATGCTGATTTTCCAAATTTGCCCTAAGGAAGAGGTTCTGGATCCTTTACAATTTTGGAAAAATAAAGGTCAAAGATATTCTCTTCTTGGCAAGCTTGCAAATGAGACTTTAACAGCTAAGCAACTAGTGCTCCGTCTGAGAGAGGTGAGTCCAGTGTGGGACTAACACTTACTGAAAGTCGTTGTATATTTAGATGCTTTTTGGTGTGCAACTCAGACTTATGTTTTCACTTGCCGAAATATTGTTGTCCACGGGCTGCAAAATAGCCGGCTTATACAAAACGTACTGCGATTAGTCTAACGAAAATTCCCAAAAACACACATACACACACACACACACA
>CABFPE010000269.1:560276-570771 GCA_900660155.1 Hofstenia miamia | reverse complement strand
AGGCCACGGTTAGACTAGTGATTTGCTCAAAAGTGATCTATCACATTTTGAGTGAATCGCACGTCTAACCACCCGAGATAATTAGCGATGTGACGATCACGAAGAAATCGTGCGCGTTCGATTTCCTTGTCACATCGCTAATTATCTAGGGTGGTTAGACGTGCAACGCTTTCAAAAGTGACAGATCACTTTTGACCAATCACCTAGTCTAACCGTGGCCTAAAAGATTTTAATAAATTTTTTTATGACAAACGATCCTTTTTTGAAGTTTCCGCGGAATTAAATGTACATTAGTTTGTTGAAGTTCTTTATTACAAAATTTTAATGATAAATTGGCCGAGATTTTTGTTACTTGATTCGCCGTAACTTATACATTTCAACAAAATTATGTTGTTCGATTACATATAATCCAAGTTCAAAGTATGGAAAATAATATTAAATAAAGCAAACTGTCAACAATAACTTAATTTCTAAAAAATTTTCTTCTTACATTGAACAGTTCATAGAAGTTTTTTAGGAAAACATTAGTCTTCATTCATCCAAAAATACTCGATGTAATTAAACAGTGATTCGGCGGCAATTTTCTGAATTCGCAATATCAGTAGATTGAATTCATAGGTTTTTAAAAATACAAGATAACTGGGTATACTTTGAAATAATATTATGCAAATATTGTTCAAGTAGATTTGACGAGGCGCCATTATAATGATTCGAAACCGAATAAACTAATCTAAGACAGCTGGTTACTGTTTTCTTTTTAATGTTAAAAATTTCAAACTTTATCAGTAGTAGCATCTGTGAGTGTAACCTCCTTAACAATTATGATTAAAAGTTTTGGAAGATATTTATCCGTATTACGTAATATATATAATACGGTAATAAAATGTACATAAAATTTTCATATATATATACATATATAGTAAAAAACTTTTGCAAAATCATTTTGACTTGTATTTGAGTACTGTGAATAATGTATACACAAAAATACGTCACAAAATTGAAAAAAAATGTGGATAGATTAGAATTTACTAATATATATATATATATATATATATATATAGCAAACATTTTTACAGGGAACATGGTCGCTTATATATATAAGAGTATCTATTTTTTGATAAACGTATTATATAAATTTTACAATAATTTTAAATTTTTTAAGCTGTCTCACATTTGTATCCCCTGTGCTTAAATGATCGACTACATCGATCTGCTTTTATTTATTTACGGTCTGGTAAAAAATTAGCAGCAACCATACATGAAATGGAAGAAAATTGTAATGAATTTCATTAATTAATTTACTATACAATTATACAAAGTTAGGATAAAATAATACATTCAAATATCCCAATTTAATAATAATGTTTGTATTAAACGTTTTTAATGAGTATTTGACAGCATTGTTTTGAATATCATTTTAGCGACTAAGGCCACGGTTAGACTAGTGATTTGCTCAAAAGTGATCTATCACATTTTGAGTGAATCGCACGTCTAACCACCCGAGATAATTAGCGATGTGACGATCACGAAGAAATCGTGCGCGTTCGATTTCCTTGTCACATCGCTAATTATCTAGGGTGGTTAGACGTGCAACGCTTTCAAAAGTGACAGATCACTTTTGACCAATCACCTAGTCTAACCGTGGCCTAAAAGATTTTAATAAATTTTTTTATGACAAACGATCCTTTTTTGAAGTTTCCGCGGAATTAAATGTACATTAGTTTGTTGAAGTTCTTTATTACAAAATTTTAATGATAAATTGGCCGAGATTTTTGTTACTTGATTCGCCGTAACTTATACATTTCAACAAAATTATGTTGTTCGATTACATATAATCCAAGTTCAAANTTATATATATATATATATATATATATATATATTATATGTACTTATTTATTTATTTATTTATTTATGTCAGCTTTCAGCTGCGATAGAATAATGGCTCACTCGGTGTACTAAAATCAACACCTATGAACGCAATTTAATTTGGTTCAACAAAACTTTTAGGTATAGAGTACCCGCTGTATCATTGCTAAGGCAACTAAAAAGTAATCTATAAAATTCTAAAGTATAGAATAATGACGTGAAAAAGTGCATTTATGTAGCTAAATGCACAAACTTTCTTATTCAATTGTAAAAATAAAGGTATAGCGCAATGCAAGCAACATATATTTTAAGGTACTCAGGAAAAAATAAGCCAATTTTTTGACAAAAGTTTTTCCATAGAGCAACAACTAACATTGCATTGCATTTCTGCAACTGTGTATCCATGTATCGGAAAATCTTAGCAACTTTTCTGATCCAAATGAGTTTATCTTGCACCTTAGACTTCAAATATGATGAATGTCTAGCTAAATGAAATAATCACAACCATTTGTCGCCTTAGTACAATATGTGACTTATTACAGCATAATAAAACAAAAAACAGTGACATCGCATTTCTATAAATGTGTTTATAGTGAGTTTTAGACAATACTGCTTAAAAAACAAAAAGTGACCAAATAATATTTTGGTTGCCCTAATAAGTAATTCAACAACGCAGCCTCATAGTCCACATAAAAGAAAGAGCATTTGTAGTTAGTACAACGGATTATTTGAAGCAATCCGGCATTAATTGAATCGAATACTTATTGCCCATAGAAGTTAATTAGCTATAACTGTTCTTAGGACACCAATTGGCCAAACAATTTTACAATATCAATAAATGTTCTATAAAATAAATGAACAATATAACTTTTAGTTAGGAGACTTTACAACAACATTACAAATATGAATGAATCCGAAATTATTTATTTTAATGTGAGCTTACTCGAAATTGAATTAACTAAAGTATTGCATTATAATGAATGTTTAACTCGATTAAATTTACTTTCGATTTTAATACTATAATTGTATTTTATATGTACAAGAGCAGATTTGGCTCATTTACATTCGAAAATGTATCTACATCTTCTTAAATGGAATATAGTCAAAATCAAGCATTTGTCGAAGCAGAGCCCGCAAATGCATAAACTGTTATTAAATATCACGAATCTGTCGTCAACAAAATGTACCGTCTTCAACGGAAAAAGCCTGAAAATTGTTTTGTCTTTGAGGTGTAAAAACATTTTTAAACAAAAACACATTTTTCAATATTTGATCCTCTTAGAGCAAATATCATTCCACCTTAATTCATAAAATTGTAACAAAAATTAATACAATTGACATAAAAAAATGTTCTCCATCACAAAATGAAATTTCAACAATTCCCTAGTGATTATAGAGACTAAACAAACAAGTGTCCAATATAGTATCTTAAGGCTGTATTAAACAGCAATTCACACTGCTGCGTTACACACTGCTCTATATATAAATTACTTCTTCTATCTTCATGAAATAGCTACTTTAATTAGGGAGGCACAGCCTTCAATTTTGAAATTTTATCGAAAAATATTAATAAGGAGTTTACTACTGAAAATTAAAGATCCTTAAAATTGTTCAGTCGAATTATAGTAAGGAAACGAAATTTATTATGAAATGTATGTTACAATTTCTAGATTGAAAATCAAAAAGAAATGTTCAAAAATGTTAGCATTCCAACTCAAAATGAAAGGCTAAATCTATAGATTTATGAATGCGCATAGCAGCATGAAGTGAAGAGAGTAGTTTTATTGGACATAATAAATATGTAATAAAGTATTAACCTGGTTTAATGGATTGTCCCTGTTACCTGAGAATCACAACAAAGACAATAAAATTAATCTAATTGGGATGGTGATACTCGGGAAAGTTTGTGACCCAATGAACAAGTTTTAATTTGTAAAAAATTTCATTTTCTAAGGAATAACTTTTCACAATTAATTATTATTTATCAAACTATACTTCGTCTAAGTCAATGTATGTAAATTAACCAAAATACTGCATAATATAAAAGTAAAAGAACAATAACAATATTATATTTCAAGTGAACTGTAAAAATCGTAAACCCATTAAAAAAAAGTTATGAAATGTATGATTTTAAATATGATAACTTTTCATAAAACTACAAATTTTAAATTAGTAAAAATAAAAAACGTGCAAACGTGTTACTTCTGTTAAGATCTGCATCTGCGGTACACTGAGACTACGCTAAAATCTAATTATAGATTCGTAATAAATCAAAAACCAACATTTTCCAAAAAAAAACAAAAGCTGAAAAGCATGCAACTGTTGCTCCGTTCTGTTTGCAAAATTTACTGAATTTGGTTCAAAGGTTCCGTAAACCATTTTTCACATCTACAGCGAATTTTCTCCAAGTCTATTAGCGAATTTGAAAATCGTGAGGCATGGACAGTTTCATTGGGGAACATGTTTTAATGCAATGTTAAAAAGTTCAGCTAAAGCGTATTACTGAGGCTGAAGTGGTTGAAAAGATTAACAATTTTTCCTTGAAAGTTTCGAATTTTTGAAAAATATTTAAATTCTCTCTATACCTAATTTTCATGTATTTATAGTTTTGAGCCCATGGAATCAAAAAAGAAGTTTGAGTATTTCTTACTATGTGCAATGATATGTGCAAAGACATCCTAAATCCATTGAGGCGTACCGTGCGCAAAGTCAGAGGATCAAACGTGGCTTCAGGACTTAAATGAAAGGGTAGCTTACGATTAAAAGTGATCATGGTTAAAGATATTTTCTGCTTGAAGTGATTAGCCTTAATAGTTTTTTTAGTTATGATCATTTAAACTTTTTTTTCACAATCATTAAAAATTTTCAAAAATCCCAGGGTAGTGTCAGGTTAAATAACTCATGTGTTTTTTACAATTTGTGATATTTTTATAAACATCTTTAAATACTCATAGCTCACTAAATACGGAAGATATTCAAAATCTGAAAACACCAGTGGATAGAAAATCTCTAATGTTCAGTTCTAATTTGCAACGGCTTCTGAATTTGGAAAGTATATTTACAAAAACCATAATAGTTGAGGTTAGTTGTTGCAGCAATGACCGCTTTATTATCTGAACAATTTAAAATATTTTGTAAAATTTGCATGTCCCATAGAAAAAAGTTAATATTTTCATGTACTTCAAATACAGGAAAAATTTTTCATTATAAATTTTCACTATGATAGCAAAGGAGACTTTCCCATGAAAGTGTCCAAATCCTAGAAATCCCAAATTTCCTAATACGTTTGGAGAAAAATGTTTGAAAATGTGGACAAAACTGTTTGTGACTTCAAAAATACTATGGGCCGTTTAGAGTTAAAATTTCTAATTAACAAAATTTTTTGGCAGAAAGTTATTTCGTTGGAAACAAAGAATTTGATAAGTCTATCACGAACGGCTTGATTTGTTTTGAGGCTTTCGGAAAGTTCTACAAAATATTTTGATTTCAATTTGACGACATCATTTAATTAAGAAACATTAGCGAGCTAAGCTACTTTAACTCTAATAAGGCGTGGGTATTTTAAGTTGATAATAAGGAATTACGAAAATTTCAATTAAATTTAAAAAACTTTTGCAAACGCTGAGGTCATCCATCACTTTATTCAAAATATGAAACATCAGTGATAAAAACTTTACTTTTATCAATTATAATTTAAACATTGGCAACAGCAATTTTGACAAGGTTTACACTCGACTGCTAGGGAAAATCATGGTCAATTTCGAGCGAAATACAATTAAACTACATTCAAGTAATTTCTAGAAAATTTTTATAATTGTTGAAGTTTGTTTACCTAATGCACAAATGCTATTCAAAATAATGTAAAGTCATTTAAAATAAAAAAAATACATTACAATTTTGAATAAAATTTCAATCATTCCAAGAAATCGGCAAATTAATCGGATTGAACTTTAATTGATTTCAATTTTCAAATGTTTAATAAATTATTCGTAAATAAAACCTGTTAAAATAAAAGTTCAAAACATGTCCTGAGTATTGAGATTTTAAAAATTGTTTTACAATAAATGCGCCAACTTTGTCTCTTTTGTTATGTTAATTAGATATTTCCATTCTCAAAAGTACAGTTACATTTTTAATGAAATTTTCACCTTTCATTGTTGCATTTCCTGAGAAGTGCTTTAATATGAAAATGCCGCATAAAAATATAATGTTAAGCAAAAGAAGTGTTCAATCGAAGAAGACAGTGAGTATATATGTAGATATGTAAGCCGATTAAATAAATTCACTGAACAAAATTAATGAAATACAAGTGTACATTATATAAAAATTTTTCTGGATGAATATTTAACAATTTTCATCGTTTGTGTTATGCATTTACAAAGCAAGAATTCTACCATATTTAGTTGGGGTTTTCTAAAAAGTGTAACTTTTCGAAGGCGGTTCATTGGTTCCCGATTGATTATAGAAATTCAATGCATATTTAAACCTATTTCCACTATGATTTTTTCAAAACCTGTGATGGTTTTTTCAAAACATTTTTAAGCGCTTATAATTCACTAACTAATGAAGATATTTAAAATCTGAAAACACCACAAGATAGAGAATTGTCTCCACTTTCTTTTTCGACTTAAATTCGCAACCTGACACGCTTCCGATCTACCTTGCCCCGTGCTATAGCACGACAAACTCTGACTTGGCGCATGGTGCACCTGGACGGCACACAAACAGTTTTCCTTCACAAAACAAAATATGTCCCATTGACATTAGACGGCCTCATTATCTGAACACTAGGTATGGAAATAATTTGAATATTTTCACAAAAATTTGAGTTCTCATTGAAAAAAATTCGTATTTGCAAATACTTGGGGCACAAGAATAAGTGCTAGCACAAATCATCATTGCATGAGCGGGCTTAATCCCATAAATGTGTGTATGCAAAAAGCTTTCAATATTTCTGAACAGACTTAGATAAAATTGTTCAAAAATGCTGACAAATCGATTCATTACGTAAAACTAATACTAGTGGAAATAGGGTTAACAACCTTTTCCTCAATATTTTAATTCGTAGGACTCTATATTTTAAAGCGCTATCAACCACCTGAAAATATCTGTTATTTATACTTTCATACAATGCATCTCCTAAATCTATGATTTCGTGGTGGCGGCTCAGTTACATCAGTGGCTTGAAAGTTTTTTACTAAATAATATTGTGATGCAATATTAACAAATGTAAATCTACTTTTGATTTTTCCTTACGACCTCGCGTTCACAATGCGATTTTTTAAGTAGACAATTTCTCAAGTAGAGAAGAAAATTTAGACTTTGGTTTTGCAAGGCCAAAAGTAAACCGGTAATTTGGTCCCCAAGGTTTCACTTGAAAACAATCTCGTCCTCTGACAGATTTCATTCTGTCATCCAGAGGCGCACCCAGAGGGAGGAACTGGGGGAACGTCCCCCCCCCTCAACAGAGCACAGATGCTTCCATTCCTCTTGAAATGTATGCTGATATGATAACATAATACATATATATTAAGCATTGCTTCTACTCTATCTGCAGGGTTAAGCAATATTTAATTGATGTTGCAATTATTACAATAAATGGAAATCAATTAATCTATTGAATACTTTAGAAGAACCAAAATTACCAATAACTTGCAATTATTAAGGTTCACTAAGAACGTTCTCACGAACATTAATGGATGAAAATCTTGGCGAAACATAATAAAGTCCAAATTCGAAAATCATTATTGTCCTGCCTAGTAAATTAATATAGTATTGGGTATTGCGTGTGTACAGCACATTTTGATGACCAAAATATATATTATGCTTCCACTGCCGAATTCACAAATATCCTATAAACAAAATGTTGGTTTCTTCCATTGTGTATAAATATCAATGTGAAAAATGTAACCATTTTTACATCGGAACAAGCAAGCGACATTTTGAAACTAGGATCAAAGAACATCTTAGAGGGCATTTAAAAAGTGAAATATATTTGCATGAACACCAAGGAAACAAAGCAAATTTTGAAATATTACTAAGAACAAAAAACACCAAATGCAACCAAGAACATGCTATTAAATAGTCAACAAAATACGATCGATTTACTTCACATATTTTAAGTGTATGCATATTTCAGCATCATCTAATGTAGTAATTGTCAATTAAATCCCACGCATTTGTACACTGACGATGATTTATACATAATATATATATATTACATAATATATATATATATATATACATAATATATATATATTATATATATATATATATATATATAATCATAAGAATAGTTCCCCTCCTCAGAAAAAAAGCTGGGTGCGCCCCTGCTGGCATCGCTTTCCTAAATAGTTCAATATTTTATTAGAACAGGGAACTTTCTAAAAATAAATTAATAGATTCGGATATAATTAGTTTATGCTGATGACAAAACGTCAAGTATCGAAAAAATTTTAAATGCTTCATTAATTTCTTTAATGATGGTTTACATAAATAACTCACTCTCAGCTAAAAACCTTTGAAATTACGAAATGAAATAAATAGTAGGAGTTGTTTATTTTATTTTTAGTAAATTTCAGCTTCTGTAATTAGCTTGTGTACTAAACAAGATAGCGAGTGGTGTTAATTTACAGTAATTTATATTTTCATCATTTTGGTACATCTGATATCGTCCCTAAAATTATGTTAAAACGCGCCAATAACTCGTTTAGGAAGTGAATTGCTAAATTAGATAAACCAGTTATCTTCTTAAAACTAAGGAATGGAATTAAATTTGTAAATCCAGACAGATATTTAATGTAAGCATCAGATAGTTACTAGAAGCCTAATTGAATGTAAGCTTTCATCACACCGAAAAACTACAATGCTGTCTCGCTATTTTCTAATTCACCATTTCTGTCAAAACTTTACTAGAATGCTGTCAGGAAAATATATGAATGAAAAGTGGCGCAAACAAGTAAATCAAATCAAATTATGTCAATATTAAATAATAATCAGTTGTATACTTAAATTATTTGTCAAAATGCATAATTGTACAATTCTTATAATAATTTTAATACGAAGATCATTTTAGTTACCTCATTAAATGCATTACAACACAAATTAATTAAGCATTCTCCTACCATACATTTCATTTTTTTGCGTTTTACCATATCGATAGTAGCCTTAGCTATCCCATTGACAATATCTCAATGTAATCACCGCGCTAAAATTTCACATTGCGTTTTTATATATGTTGTATTTGCCAGGTTGGTCGAATATGATGCACTGCATTTTAGAATGTAAAAAAATATTGTTTTGAAGCCATTTAATAAATAAAACACGTTCTAACTGCGCCCTTGATGCCTGAGCTGAAAAATATTGAAGTCGCAATAATCTTTGATAGCCCAGAGAATCTCACAATGTTAGTTTTATAGAAATGTTTTCCTTAATTTAGCTGCTTACCTCTTTTGAGGCTTCATGTACATCAATCATAATAATCATGGAGTAATGAATTGAAATTGCAAGTAACCTAAAAAATGTATAATAACAGTTTGATTTATAATAATAATATTCTAAATAATGTTTATTAAACATCATTTACATGTTAGGAATTTACTTAAATATAAACTACATGTAAATATTTAGCAAATTTTTCCTCAATCCGATTTCAACCCAATTTGGAATTGAATATCTCATATACAAAAACTTAAACGTTGAGCCCTGCGAAAAATTCACATCGCCAGAATAGATAACTAGAAATAATAGAATTTTTATATTTAAATCATGTATATAACGTATGCATGTGGTAAGCAATTGAACAAAAAATTTGTTCCAATTGGAGAAAAAATTGATTTGCACAGATATTTGGTTGCAATGACTCAATCTTGTAACACTTGGTGAAAGGCCAGACTGACCCATAAATGTATTCAATCGAAATTTATCAATTGGGAAATGATAAATCAAGAGCAAGGATTAAATAAGGATAAGCAGTTTTTGATTAAAGTATGTCAAACAAACCGATATTTTGCAATGGCTTGAAGCCCTGCTAGCACGTTGACTGTGAGGGATTTATCGACTTGATGAACGAAATATCAATAGAGAATAGATGGCGTCAAATTTATTAACAATCTTGTAATATTCACAGACATTCTGTTGATCCAACAGCTTGGAAATATGAAATTATAAGGATAAAACAAGCAATGAAACGATGAATGCAGACAAACGGTGATAATTAATTTTAAAATTGAGTTTTACCTTTAAATCAGTGTTATTTAAAGGTTCCAATGAAAGAGAAACATTAAAGCGACTACCCAGGGGAAATTTACCTATGAATCGGTTCACGAGACATGAAATTGACTACTTCATTTTTATAATGCTTAGTGGTACATTAATAAAATTGACAGAAAACATTGGCACTGAATGAGAATGACGTATTGTATCGATTGAAAAATGGAAAAACTAGCATTTAAAAAATTCCATATGGTAGAATAGTAACCTATCTAAAGAAGCGAATTTTTTGAAAATCTTCCAGAAACGAAAGGTAACTCTTCGCGTCGCTATATAATTACATGTTTATTAATTATTTCCTACTATAATTTATCTCTCTCTCTCTCTCTATATATATATATATATATATATATATATA
>CABFPE010000269.1:539464-560173 GCA_900660155.1 Hofstenia miamia | reverse complement strand
TATATATATATATATATATATATATATATATGGAAATTGCATGCATAATATCTTCACTGTGTTACATTAGATTGAATATATTAATTGGAATTAAATGTGAACAATATTGCGACAAAATTTTAAAGTTAAAGAACATTCTAAAGTGTCGGACAATTTAAAACTACATCTAGTTATTGTTGAAACTAAACTTAGAGCATGTAGGATCATCGGCAATTCTTTATTGCTATAAAATACAAAAATCAATTTCCAATATTCAATAGTCTAACATTCAAAGGCGTCTATGTATGACTGAACTTCGACGAGATATGCAGGAATATAAAGATACGACCAACTCTTAAATTTCTACATATGTGTTTCAGATGTGTTGAATAATAATGAAGCATTCCTGCCTTGAACTGGCCAATGTAAGTTGCGCTTTAAACCACTATGATATACTTATCAGGGCTGTACTTTGACCAGTGCCTGAATCTGATGCTGTGACAACTAGTGTTATTGTGTTGAAAAAAATCTGACCTGTGAATTTTTTTTAGCTCAAGGTACAAAATTAATTGGTCTTCTAGTGGAAATATAGGTTCAATCGATATTCTTGTTTGAAAAAAACCAGCTATAAAAAGGATTTTCCAAAAAATGTATAGTTGGCCGAATTAGTTTGACCGATACTGTATACAAATATACCCATCTCTTAATATTGATATAAAAACCATGCTTGCCTATTTGTAAAGTCATTGCTACTGCTAATAATTGGTGTATATATCATTCAGAGTCAGAGTGAACATTACCTGATATATCGAAATAGTTTCAATTGTGCACTGTAAATATATCAAAAGTCATATTAAAAATAAGATTTGGTGAAACCGAGAAATTTGTCAAATACAATCGACTGCATTGATTAAGTTTTATGGGAATTTTTTGATTATTTTGTTTACATTTCAAAAATCGCTTTACTTACAAAGGCGAGGGTTGATCAACATTTTGATGTGAAAAACAAGAAAAAATTCTATATCAAAGGCAAGTCTAGTCAAGTACTCTTACTGAGATGTAATAGAATCGGCACAATTATTTACTGCTGAGCAAAAATTTACTTTATAAGACGGTGTCACCACATTCTTCTTCGAAATGTAAATTTATACGCGAATACTCCCACTGGAGAAACAGTTACTGTTCGTTAGAATACTGAAATTAATTGATTATGTAATCTGTGAAAAGGATAAATAATGAGTCTGAAAAACGGGCAGAATAGCTTCTGATTAAAGTTGGTTTGATTTTAAATTTCTCAAGAAATTGCGTTGATTTTAAAAAGCAATTGAAAGATGTCAATTTAATAGGCAGTGTTGTATCAAAGAAAATTGTTTCTTCTGAAGTCAATTGAAACTTCAGAAGTTTGGAAAGAAAATTTTGCAATGAATTAGTAGCAATATTACATTACATTCTAAATCTAAAATTATATTTTAAATGGCACGAGTTTAGAAACGCGTGGGATAATATTAAAAAAAATTCCCGAAATTCCCCACCATTCAAATTTACTATTTTGTTCAGCTTTCGCTAAAATGAGCATGAAACTCGCTATCTCAGCCTGAATAACAAACTGAATAGATACACTAGTGATAAAATCGAAAATCTGTTTTTGACTATCATACATACATGACTATCGAGAATTTCATAGTATATTTCTTTGATCTATACCTTTTCACATTCAAGTTTGGACTAGTCACATTCAAGTTTGGACTAGTCACATTCAAGTTTGGACTAGTCACATTCAAGATTGGACTAGTCATATTCAAGATTGGACTAGTCATATTCAAGATTGGACTAGTCACATTCAAAATTGGACAAATTAAATAAAAACAAAAAAAACAAAAAAATCAAAACAAATCATTTATTTAAAACTCCATATCCTGCATTTCCAAAACGGCTGGTATTAATCTCTGAATAGATGTCATGAATCTATTCATGTCATAGGGTTCAATGCCTCTAATTCCTTCTCTGATTATTTTCTCTAGGCATCTTGCTCTTAACTCACAAGCGGATACACCATTACCATCTTCACTTAAAATCATTGGAAGTCTTTCGGCCAAGATTCTTTTAACAATTGACTTCAAAACTGAAGTGAAAAGGTATAGAGAACTAAATGACTGAAAGCAATCCTGCGTACGCGTATACATGGCAGTGTGAATATCAAAAACTCCAACTGTAGCTTGCAACAAAAGGTCAATTGAAAGAAATTTGTACTCTAAAAACTTAAAAATTAAAATGAAAAAACGAGTTTTTCTGAATAAAATTATGTATAAATCGTTTTATCAAAATCGGGATTATTGTCATCATTAAGGATATAGGTGTCAAATGCCAAGTATGAAGCTAGGTATAGAAGCTATTTTTCTTAAAAATCATTCCATGTGATAATTTAGTTACTTTGTACCAATTTTTACAACAAACCTCATTTGCACTGTCATAAAAATTAACAGCAAGAAATATTCATGTGATTAGAAATGAAAGTAACCCCGCATTGGTGAGCTTAAATAGATATGTCATTGATTAGAATGTTTAAAAGCAGCTCACAGATTATAAAATAAAATATTCCTTAAAATCTGAAAATGACGTCGCTTTTGTGTAGAAATTAATAACTAATTCGAAAAATTTATATTTTTCAGACTTAAAAGCAATGACTGATTCTCAGTATTAATATAAAATGAATATATTAAAAAATTTATACTGTCGCGTAAACATATACATTTCATAATTTATGTTTTTTACTCAAATTAGTTTCCACTTAAAGTAAGGTCACAGCGTTATCATCTGTTTTATTCAATCAGCATTTTGGCAGCACATAAAATTTATAATTGACAGGTGTTATGTCTAAGAGACAATTTCTAAATTTTGTGTGTTCTGAAGCGTTAAAAACAAAAATCGTTTGCTCAAATTTTATTTCACCACGGTTATTTTATATGCACCCCAGTTTTCCGACGATGAATCAACACAAACTTCACTTTATTGCCCATTTTCCAAACATTTTTGGCTCAATATTTTAAATAAATAAATAAAGAACGGATAGGTATTTAAATATTTCAATGACATTGGCAAACGCATTTATATTTAAAAAAACTATCCATTATCAATTCATTTGTAAATTAGGACGCCTTCTCTTAGCTGTCTCAAAGGTTTCAAAAAATTTGGAAGATGGAATTTAAACTAATTTTTGGCAATTCTGCATGAATTCATAAAAACTGAAAATTGCTAAGCAATTATATTATAAAAAAGCATAGCATTATGAGTGTAAATCATAAATATATGTTCCAAATGTGAATCAAATTTTACAGTTGATTATTTGCATTGTAATCCTCGAAATATATCTCGTAATATCATGTAAAAATAAGTAGCAGGTTCCACCGATCATTTTGAAATAGTTCTTATTTTTATTATCATTGTAATATAGCCCGCTCTGTACGGGTATATAATTATTCGCTCCCCGCTTTACGATTTTCAGTAACTATTGTTTGTACAAATCCCATCGTAAATTGTAAGGAGAAATTTATTTTAGTAATAAATCTTGCAAAAATTAAGAGACTCGCCTGAGACTTTGGTATATGATAGATTTCGGTTTCCTTACTAACATCTTGTAGATATTAATGGAGAAAAACAGGAATGTCTGCTCTGTACTATGGAAAATTATTTCAAGTATTCGCTGGTTACGCCAAATTAGAATTTAGCATAGTGCAGAGCAGACACCTTTATTTGAATTATAATGTAATATTCAATCAATGCATAAAATAACTCAAGAAATGGATTACACAATCTCAAGACAATACCTAACATTCTTAGACAGCCTCAACTAAAATATAACCTGGTTATTAAGTATGGACAATAATAATATATGTACTTACTCTGAATATTTTTACGAAAATTCTTGTTGCGCTATTATTAACACTAGAACGGCCAAAACTGTCAAAATTGATATACATTAGAATTATTTTTTTTAGTTGTGTATGCATTCATTAAAAACAACAGCAGGTATATGCACCACCAATTAAACTGATAATCCATTTGAATTTGCATGTGTAATTTTTTTACATTTTTTTACATAATGTTCTATTTTGAAATGCTCCATGAAAAAGAATCATAAGGAGTTATGGCCTTTCTAGTGTTAAGCGGTCATTGCCTATATAGTCCAAAAAAATCTTGCTCATAAATAACAGACTATTGTACCTGAAGGAATTCGACTAATACTGCCCACTGTGATTATTAGTCATTCACTGAACTAATTAAAAGTGTACATATTTAATTAAAAGATGTGAACTGATTTGATATCTCTATTTTAATCTAGTCCCAATGAAGATAATGCAAGCTGATTTTAAGATTAGCAGGTAATTGCCTGGCAATATAACGGCCGTAATTTTTGTAAAATCAACTCTTTAAAATAACTTCTTACAAGTTGTATAAAATTTAGTGTTAAACGAAATTAACAAATTTTAACAAGTCAATGTTTAAATGAGCTGATAATGAAATTAAGTAACATGTACTGTACTCGAAGGTATTTAATTAGTTTAAATGTTTGACATGATAGACTTTGCTGAAATCTAATTAAAATGTGTCTCAAATTGAATTGACTTACGTTGGAAACATACACACATTCTGTTTGCAAATAATCTGCGCATCAATAGATTTCCCATGAAATGACATACTTCCCAAATTTACGCCGCAAAGGACGATTAGATACCAGAATAGGGAATTGGAATTGTTCGAATACGGGTAGTATATAAATTTATAATTCCATTAGTTTTCTCAGTGTCNACAAATGGGGAAGCAATTTCTAATCTTCATTCAAATGAGCTCAAACGTGAAGGGTAAACATTATTGATTTTCATTAAGGACCCTATAGTAAAACCATGCTAAAGAATAAACGTCTGCATTTCATCCATAAAACCTATCTATATGAGAAAAGATAGCTTAGCAATAATGAATAAGCGAACTGGCGAAGGCATTCAAATATCAAACTATGTATGGAACGGACAGCCTAGGATTGCACGGATCGGATGGAACGGGAATTATTCTATGCTGGTATCAAAGAAAGTTCTCTAATTGACCCTCAGTAAGTAAACTACTTGAAGATTTATTTGTTTCATGATTAGAGCGGATACCTTGAATTCTTTCTCATAATGCTTCTACACACATGAAAAAACACAGTATAGAAAGCAATGTCTGATGAACATAGAAGTTAATATGACGAGCTAGGCATAGACAACAAAGAGACCTGATTAAATTTCAAACGAGTGCTTGTTGTCCATTACAAAAAAGAAAATTTATGCTGATGGAAAGGTATTTGACAGTGGTATTAAATATGTTTCTAAGTCAATAATACCATTAGAAGGTTTAAAAATGGATGAAACATAATGTTGTTACAAAGTAGATATTTAATTGATACATTAATGATTTTAAATTTTCTGATTGACCATGATTTTTAAAGAAATATATATATATATATATATGAATATAAAAAAAATGTTTCTAAACTCTTGCATAACCAAAGTGCAATTTTGTCAACTTCACAAGAATATTTTTTATATTTATGAAAAAGATGCTTAATGACATAAATATAATTAATAAATATCCGAATGGCGCCAAATTGTAATGTATTTCAGAAATTATATTAAATATTAACAAATGCATAATGAAAGAGAATGCATTATATAATTTTCTATTATCTTTACAATATTAAATATGTAAATTTAATCACATATATTGGTAGACTTTTCGGGTTTGAATCTATGAAACCTGCAATAATGAAACAATGTAATGACTTTANTAATGCAAGCTGATTTTAAGATTAGCAGGTAATTGCCTGGCAATATAACGGCCGTAATTTTTGTAAAATCAACTCTTTAAAATAACTTCTTACAAGTTGTATAAAATTTAGTGTTAAACGAAATTAACAAATTTTAACAAGTCAATGTTTAAATGAGCTGATAATGAAATTAAGTAACATGTACTGTACTCGAAGGTATTTAATTAGTTTAAATGTTTGACATGATAGACTTTGCTGAAATCTAATTAAAATGTGTCTCAAATTGAATTGACTTACGTTGGAAACATACACACATTCTGTTTGCAAATAATCTGCGCATCAATAGATTTCCCATGAAATGACATACTTCCCAAATTTACGCCGCAAAGGACGATTAGATACCAGAATAGGGAATTGGAATTGTTCGAATACGGGTAGTATATAAATTTATAATTCCATTAGTTTTCTCAGTGTCTGCAGTAACCATATTAATTAGATTTCTCTGCGTTTCAGGTGAATATACTATTTTTATCAATTGTTAGCGAATTTGGATTATGCAAAAAGTTAAAAGCACTCTTTGGGACTTCACAATTTTATTCTAATGATAAGGGTGAGTAGTTGACAAAATACTCTACAGTAATTGATACCAAGTAGGAGTAAATATATAATAGCATATGAAAAACTCTTCCCCAGTGAATACAATAATGAATGGTGTTCAAAAAGCCTTAGACACAAACATTGCAGAACCACTTGAGAAACTATTCTTGTAAATATGAAAATTATTTAGCTCTGCAAAAATTCCTTATTTGTGGATTCAAATCTTTAAAGTGTCTACAATTCGTGCTTTAGCATACATTGATAGCCTTTCTGAAACTTTCGCTTAAGACCCATAGCTTCAGTTTACTCCCAGCTATTCATAACACAAATGGGGAAGCAATTTCTAATCTTCATTCAAATGAGCTCAAACGTGAAGGGTAAACATTATTGATAGCCTTTCTGAAACTTTCGCTTAAAACCCATAGCTTCAGTTTACTCCCAGCTATTCATAAAACAAATGGGGAAGCAATTTCTAATCTTCATTCAAATGAGCTCAAACGTGAAGGGTAAACATTATTGATTTTCATTAAGGACCCTATAGTAAAACCATGCTAAAGAATAAACGTCTGCATTTCATCCATAAAACCTATCTATATGAGAAAAGATAGCTTAGCAATAATGAATAAGCGAACTGGCGAAGGCATTCAAATATCAAACTATGTATGGAACGGACAGCCTAGGATTGCACGGATCGGATGGAACGGGAATTATTCTATGCTGGTATCAAAGAAAGTTCTCTAATTGACCCTCAGTAAGTAAACTACTTGAAGATTTATTTGTTTCATGATTAGAGCGGATACCTTGAATTCTTTCTCATAATGCTTCTACACACATGAAAAAACACAGTATAGAAAGCAATGTCTGATGAACATAGAAGTTAATATGACGAGCTAGGCATAGACAACAAAGAGACCTGATTAAATTTCAAACGAGTGCTTGTTGTCCATTACAAAAAAGAAAATTTATGCTGATGGAAAGGTATTTGACAGTGGTATTAAATATGTTTCTAAGTCAATAATACCATTAGAAGGTTTAAAAATGGATGAAACATAATGTTGTTACAAAGT
Organism: Hofstenia miamia; assembly: GCA_900660155.1. Taxonomy (NCBI): domain Eukaryota; kingdom Metazoa; phylum Xenacoelomorpha; order Acoela; family Hofsteniidae; genus Hofstenia; species Hofstenia miamia. The sequence goes on along the minus strand of CABFPE010000269.1, from coordinate 552,733 downwards.
AGATATTTAATTGATACATTAATGATTTTAAATTTTCTGATTGACCATGATTTTTAAAGAAATATATATATATATATATATGAATATAAAAAAAATGTTTCTAAACTCTTGCATAACCAAAGTGCAATTTTGTCAACTTCACAAGAATATTTTTTATATTTATGAAAAAGATGCTTAATGACATAAATATAATTAATAAATATCCGAATGGCGCCAAATTGTAATGTATTTCAGAAATTATATTAAATATTAACAAATGCATAATGAAAGAGAATGCATTATATAATTTTCTATTATCTTTACAATATTAAATATGTAAATTTAATCACATATATTGGTAGACTTTTCGGGTTTGAATCTATGAAACCTGCAATAATGAAACAATGTAATGACTTTACATACTAAGCTATTGTTGGTATATAGCTAAATATTAGATTTTTTCTGGTTTAAACCTTAATCTTAAGCTTTCCATTGCATCCTTAAATACACAAATTATCCGTGTATTATAAGTACATGAAGATATTAACATATTTTCAATGGAAAATCCAATTTTTGAAAAAAATTTCAAATTCTTCCTATGTCCAGTATTCACACAAAAAAGAAGTCTAAAGTCCATGGCAGCAACACCAAGCCACGATTATTTTGTTTCAGATTTGGGATTTCTTTAGGCTCTCTATTTTAAAAAATAAAAACTAAGCCGAAAAATTCATAAATATGACACAAATTTGTGTGTAAAAACAGTAAATGAGTGAACGAAATTTAATTTATTAATATTTACGAGAAAATATTGACTTTGTTGAACTTTACATTACTTTTTGCATTTATCTCATGCACAATAAATACTGCATCAGATCCTTTTTGCAAAATCTCGACCACGATAATAAACATATTTAATCAATTGGCAAGAATCTATTCTAATTTTTCCAAATTAGCTCTACTAATTTCAACAAACCTTCTAAAAATTACAGAATATAAATGGTATATTTGGAAATCAATCAGCAAATTTATCAAATTTAATCAAACCTGATGTGCAGCTTTGAAATGATTTCTTCTTTGGGAACAAAAGGTAATATTACTAGACTCCAATAACTGTAATGCCATTCTAAGAAAAGATGTATGTAGTTCACCAACAAATTTTTTGCATAAGTAGAAGCCTTCGTCAGTATGCTGAGGCATTTACATTTACAATTACAATAGAAGCCCTTCAATAACTATGCAGTAAACAAGTTCTTCACTTTCACAAAACATCGAAAGTAATATTTTCTTGTAAGCTAAATTACACTGAAGGCTTCTAATATGATCACTTAAATATCTTACCATTTCAATTGCTCTGCTATTGTTAAATAACTTCTAGATAAATGTCCGAAAAACCAAAAGCAAGAATTACGTAATTTGCAAATGTAGTATATTCCATAGAACTTCATCCACATCATCTTTGGCACATGTTGACTAAGAAATTCCATATCAAAATGATTCCAAGTGCCGCTTGTGATGATTAATCGTCTTTAAATCCAGCAAGCACAAGAAGTCGGAAAAATCATTTTTTGTTCTTTCTGAAACCATTAGTGCAGTAAACTTATGATTGCTAGGTAACTACTAGGTCAATTTCTCAAGCCTTTTGCTCATAAATGATCAACTAAAAGATTGGGATCTTTAGATGCAATTGACTACTGAAAATATATAAATTTAGAAAATGATGTTTAAATTTTTGAAACACACTTAGGGGTAAGAAATATCCAAACCATAAATCTAATGATAAGAGTATTCGAACGGCTAAGTATGAGTATGAATGGTATTTATAGGCGACCTGTTCATAAAACAACTTCAAGATACTCGAAAATAGGTACGCCCTTAATGATAAACTAACATCTCAAATTTGAATCAAACAACTTTTTAAAGTTTAATACTTTTTATGTAGAAAACTGAAATTCAATTTCAAAAGCTTTAAATTCACAGTAATAAGCTAAAAATTTATTACTATCTATAGATTCGCGCTAGCATAAATTTGGGTACCTAAATAGCATAGACAACATCATTACGCAATCACTTCAATTACTGATTTCACAAAATTAATTAGTTATTGGCCCAGAAGCCACAATTTGAATCGAAGATCCTTGATCCTCGACAAAGTTGAAATAATTAATCATAGGAGTACAATTTTTATGATGTAAATTGATATTGTAAGTTGCTAGATATTTGTCATGTTCTAAACATGTTATGCTGTGAACATTAATTTATTGCTCCTTTATAGTCAAGTGCGAAAACCAACAAAAATGTGTTTATAAACAATGTAAATCACATCTACTCAATTAATTAGTTCAATGCAAACAATTGGACTGATTTATTCCCAAATTGTTTAACAAATTCGAAATGTTGAACTAGACTTCGGCTGAACCGAAGAAATAAACAATTTCAATTCACTTCTTTAACTTCTCTAATAATATAAATGTTCTGGGTGAACGATCGCATAATTTAGTTTAGCCGCCATCTGGTTCTTTAATATGAAATGTACATTTCCAATCATATACCGATGATAAAAATACATATGTGCTTGTTAATAACGTCCTTAAAACGCAACAAATTTTTTGCAAACAATTGCTAAAAACAACCCTAGATTTTCTTCTATGAATATACTTCATGTAAATTAAGTTTGAGTGCAAAAACTAAACACATTCCACATATTTTAAATCCTAATTTTTACTAGTAAAGTGTTTTACATATATTTTATATATATATATATATATATATATGCTGTATATTTTACTTGATCATTGTGAAAATAGAGTAGTGAATCAAAGTAGAAACTCTAAATTCAATTTGATTGCTTTCTATCCATTGGCATGTAGTAGTTTACAATTTAAATTGCATTGTATTGTTTAATAATTCTATGACGTTTCAAATGTAAATTAGACGTCAAATCACTTGATTTACTCTACTGTTATGCGGAATTGTTTAGAACTGAAAATTTACAGTATCTACTTACATCAATTACTGCAAAATGGCATAATTTAGAACTAAAATACTAACTAAAGAATGAATAATAAAAATCTAATTTACAAAAATGAATCAAGTAATCAAAATAACAATTACAAAAAACCTAAAAAAATTTGTACCGGCTACTTACAAAAGAGATAATACATTTTCACTAACTCGAAGCAGGCACAATTTTAAATTCCTTTTTTTACAGCATTAGCAAACTACGCTTTTAGAAATCAGTTCTGCAAAAATAATAACAATACTAATAATAATAAAAATAATGATGCGGGCAAATCAAACAGGAAACAAGGCGCAGATGAGTACATTCTAGGATTAGCAAATGCGATCATGCCTATAAAATTTAACGAAACCAGAATAGAGTGCAAGAGAAACTCTAGGGCTTTGGTTACAATTTCCAAGAACAATAATGACAAGTCATGATAGAGCAAAGCGCTCAGTACTCGGCACCCCTTAAACAGTAATAGGATTCAAAGAACCCTAGAGCAACAAGTGGAGACACAATAAGTAAGGTCGACGACAGAAATTCAGAAGGAAAGGAGAAAAATAAGATTGAAAGTACATGGAGTTGGTAGAGGAAATAAATATTTTGGGAAACTAGTCCCATGGCAATACCATACTGGTCACAATAAGCATTCATAATGGATATTTGGAATAACTAGGATTGCCAAAGTGCGAAGAGAAGTGGGAAGGGAAAGTAGTACAGAAGAAGCATTGTTAGAAGCAGATTAAGTTCTAAGAAAAGTTCTCAGACTCCTTTTAAGCTGCTAATTTTCTCGAGCTGAGAACCAATCAACTTCAAGTTGTAAGAAGAGATTACAAAATACAATAAATAGTTTGAAAAACAAATTAAGAAGGCATTCTTCTGAATCCTAAGAAAGCCAACTGTACATAAGGATTACCAAATATTTCAGAATGTTGCACCCATGTACTAAAAATCAAAATATACAGCTTCTTGTTGAAATATGTACATGTACTTAATACTCTCTAGAGTGTGACAACGTCTCAAAGCTAAGCACTAAGTNATTCTTAACTTTTTACTAAATAGCCGATATCTGATTAATAAGAAAAATTGTTTTCCCTACGGAGTTAACGCCGTCCAATACGATACAAAAGCTCCGCCTTTAGTGAACTGAAACTGTAACTCTAGAGTTGTATAAGATAAGAAATTGGGAACAAAGATGATCAGTGCGAAAGAAAGTGCTCCCGAAACAAGAAACGAGACTAATATAAAGAATAAATTTAATACTATGTTTAATAACTCATTTCTTGTTCAATAAATCTAGAAAAATTCCATCGATTATATTTTAATTATCTGTTCTCAAGTTATATTTTTAGTATTAACTTCATTTAATTATTATTAAGATGGGGAAAACTTGGAGCATTACTTAATAATAATAATATTAACTTTTTGGATAATTCCTAAAATTGCAAACTTTAATTTCAACTAAGAAGCACAGACCAATAATTTCTTGTTGACTTATGAACAATTTCAAAATGGAATAAATTATTCGAATAAAATTAATCAGTTTAGCAAAATACGCTGCTCGAATATTTGCACAAAATTTTATTAAATGCGTTTCTGTTTGTATATTTTATAGATTTGTGTGAAAAGCGGAAATATGAAAAAATTCAATTATCATTTGACAGATATCCATTAGAAACACAATGAAATTAATGAAAAAAATTTCAACAATCAAATTTCAAGAACTAACCTAATTTCGAAATGATTTAACCCCCGCTCGGCCACCAGCCTGTTCCAACAAAGGAAAATTTTAATGATGTAAGGCTTACGGTAAATTTAATGCCAACTACAAAAATTTGGGCCTAATGGAAACAGTTCTAATATATTTATATATATATATATATATATATATATATATATATAACTTTGCAGCAAAGTTTAATGTCAATCTTGATATGGATGTAATAAACAAATTTTAATGAATACTACATGAAAAATTTTATGTGACAAACTACGTACTTATAGTTCCATATCGATTTGGTAAACAACTATAAACCAAATCCAAAATGCCAAAATAACATTGGTTTGCTGGTGAGCAATAAAATCTTTTAGCATATTTACGTGAAAATGCGTAAGTTATATTTTGTTATACAGTAAACGTCAAAGTTAGATACACAACGACAAATAGTAATGGACCGTTTTTATTAGTCGAAATTATTTGCAAATGCCGTATAAAATTATAAATTTTGTTAATCATTTATTAATGGTATTTTCTTTAACTACAAAGCCAATTTGATAAACAAACACATTATTAAAGGAAATCATTGCTATTGTACGGTTAAATTCCCTACAATAAAGATTAATATAATTGTCTATTCAATTTTAAATTTATATGATGTTTTCAATTAAGGATTTTGCATAAAAAATAGAAATTGATAAAAGAAATCATCATTCCAAAAATTCAGTTTACACCGTTTGGCTTTGACTGAAGAATTGAAATATTTCACTTGGTTGGTTTGAAAATAATTGTTGATAGAAACTGAAGATATGGACAACAATAATTTTCCAAAATATAATAAATGAAAATTTAAATTCAATGACATTGTGGAGTAAATTTATCCTTGAAAAAAAAGCGACGTCATTCGACAATACGAGAAAACATATATTTGAACTTTAAATTAATCTGTTAATGGGATGGCATTCCTATCAAACCTTTTAAATTGATATGAAAACTGAACTAGTAGATACTGCCGGAAACTAAGATCAGTACTTAGATTCAAACAGTAAAGGTTAGTGTGATTAGACATACATCCAATCAAAATTTTCGAAATCGTTAAAACTTCATTCGCTCAGTTTTTAGAGTAATAATAATTTTAATTTTTACATATTTTTACAACTCTACCCCCTTCTTAATGTCAATGATGCAATATTATACTTTCTGTACATGTAATTCCGTTGTGCATCAATCATTTAAATAAAATTAAAGACATTTATGCATGGTTTTCTCTAAAAATGTGTCTATGTTCTTACGAAAGTCGACTTGCCCCTTTCATTAACATTAACACATATAAATTTTTCATCTAAGAAATACAAAGAAACACTTTGGGGTATATCAGTCAGAAATACTAACCAATTGGGCTTAATAACTTTATAATTGAGCATTGAAAGCTATGATTAAAATTCAAATAAAGTTTGTTATATTTGTTATATATTGTCAAAAGTTAAGACCTAATTTTCAAATGCACATTTCGCTTGACTACAAAGTAACTTTTACCAAATTGTCTCAATGCAGAGGATGGATTCTGTAGCCAAGTTCTGCTGATCATTAAGGTGGTGGCGAATGTGTTAAGGATATTTTTAGACGACAATCCCCAGTTAAATCTAAATTACGCAAAATTGATTAAAATCTCATCATCATATCAATACGAAATTAATGTGTGTGTATTACACGCACTTAAAACTAATTTTGGAAAGGAAATATGAATAAGAGTAATTTACTAAAAAATTTCCTAAACATTAAAGGCCCCAAGATTGTATATTTTAAAGAGCAATTGTGATAAAAGATGAATGTGGCGATTTACGTTAGTAGATGACAATTTAATAGTAAAAGCATTGTCTTGGCAATTACACACGCTACATTGGCTCATTAATCAATGGCAATTTAAAAGGCACAGACTGCTAAACATGACAGTACCTGAGGCTCAATCTCAGCCTTTGAATTCACGTTGTTAATTCTCATTAATTATAAAAATTCGCAAAATGCAGTCGCAATTATATATGTCCAGATCTGTTTCATTATTTAGAATACGTTCATTCAAGAACCTGCACTTTTTAAAAATTCATTTACATACTTCTTAAACAAAATACTCATTAACAATTTAATTCTTTTCAAAAGAGTTGAAAGGACAAAACTCAATCAGGATCTAAAAATTTTAACGAGTTTTTACGCAAAATTTTATTGAATAATTTGCGGAGTATACATGTGATGTCCAAAGGCAAATCACCTGTAATGCGTGAAAATTTTAAGCAGTTCTGTATTATATAAAAATGTTGTATTACCTCAGAGTCAGAGTGTCTTTAACATTAAATATGTAGTCATGAAACTTGTTATATTTTTTATTCAAATGAAAAACTTTCTTTTCGATTTAGCTTAGCCCAGTGGCCTAACTTTTTGCATATGATGTTATTAGGTTTCTATCTGTTCTTCAATTTTTGGTTGGTTAATTTTTACACAATTATTATTGTGGATAATACACTTTTAAAAAAAACGTCCAGATTATTGTTTTAGTAATTCACAAATGAGATTTCACAGCAATAAGTCACTGAAATTTTGTATATCGATGCCTACAATAAATATGCATGCTTCAATTAATCTTTTTATAACCAAGTGAACGTTTTTGGCCGCAAATTGAAATTTTCAGGAATTTTAGCAAAAGAAGAAAGCCCAATGAGTGTTGAAATTTTTTTCACAAAATTTAAGTGTTAAATAAAAATTTTTGCAAAAAACACTACTTTTGTCATTATTATATTAAGAAATGTAATAAATTCTTTCAAATTTGACGAAGATGATTAGCAATTCGGTATCCTACTGAAAAAGTGCCTGCATATTGAGAGGAGGGATAACTGAAAAACTGAATACCGGCTTTAGCTAAAAATCAAAATTGAACCAAAAATATTTTAGCACTTTTTTAAAAATAAGCAATATTTTTACTCATGGCAACTGTTGCAGAATTTTATAATTGAGGTGAAGAACATTATTTATACAAAGTGATTATTTAAAAATATAAATTTTCTGGTGTGACCTTGTCAATACGCATAATATATGTTCAATTGTAGCATAAAAACCTACTAAAGGAATGCTGCCATATTGCCCACTGAAAACTACTTTTTGCAAGAAATTTTTTTCAGGAAACTTGAATTTCGTTGAAAAGTAAACCTATTCTTTTTTGGAATTTCGAGGGCATATTTTAGATGTTACTAGTAGACTTGTTACTAGTAGCTTGAACAACGAAATATATTTAAACAAAGCATGTTAAATACATAAATTAATCTAGATTAAAAGAAGCTTTAGTAACTGGAAAAATTTGTCCATCTAAGCAATGTCAAAATATTTTTCATGCAAATCATTCAGTGATTATCCATAAACAGAATTTTGTCTTTTAAACAGAAATCATGATCCCTAAATGAAAGAAGTGGCACATCTCTATTGTGTTCTAGTTTCAAATTTCGGGTATATTTTTTAGTTTGCAAATTATGACAGTTTGAAAAAAATTTTTGAAGAAATCATCATAGACTTTAAAAAATTTTCTGGGTAATATAATATTAAACATCCTGGTATTTTTTAAATTGAAAAATTGTTTTTCCAAATTTTCAAAGAATTTTCTCCATGCCTATTAAAAAAATTGGAAATCATCAATGTGCTTGAAAGTAATGTGGAAAATTTGTACCAAAGTATGTTGCTGTTTTTAAAATACTTGAAAAAATTACTTTTTTTCATTCAAAATTCCAAATTTTATTAAAAAATTAAATGATCTTCACATAGCAAATGGGAGAAACGCCGAGATAGTTCTTGCAAACCCATTGAGGCGTGAACAACGTTACGGGGTAGCGGCGCCAACGGTACTGGAGTTGAAGAATTGGCGCAAATGCAGCCTTAATGAGGCTATAATCAAGCATGGGTTTAAATAAAAGGGCGGCTTAAGATTAAGAATGATAATGGTTAACGAATAATTCTTTAAAAAAGTTTCCAATTATGTATATACATAATTCTCGGATAATCATTGGATACAACAACAAACCTCAACTGGCTCACTTTATGTAGACAGATCATTCCAAACCTTCGAAAGTCAGAAGCTATTTAATGTTAATGATGGTTAATTCTTTACACTTGCTCACATAAAAAATGTTTTCAAACCTCTAGCCTCCCCTGAATTTTAAGGGATTTGAAAGCAATGAAACCAATTTGATTCATTTGTTGTCAAATTCCTTTTGAAAATTCAATTTGAAATTAATATATGTATATCAACAGAAATTTAAATTGATCGATATCTGCTCATGAGAAAAAATTGATAATATTTTTGTGTGCATTTGCAAATCATTATATCCCCCCCGCAAATTTATACAAATTTATGCAAAACTGTTTAGATATAATCAGTTCGCACACTTCTTTGAATAGATAAAAACATTATTTAAAAAGTCAAAAAATCATTTTCTAACTGGTGAGTTTAAGCAGTAAGCTTTTGATATTCTATGTACTTCCGAGTCAAACTCAACCCGCACATTGTGCACTTATTCGAATTTTATTACAGAATTTGCACCCATGTTTATCTTTGATCATTATAGCATGTTTTTGTCAATTAACATCAAAAGACGTAGCTGTATTATCCGAACTTTTAAGAAGTGAAAAAGCATAATATATACCATTTTAAGCTAAATTTCATTCTGAATTTAATTGATTTGCGCGTACTTTCCTGCTTTCAACAAAGCTACATACGGTTACAAAATGTTCGACTCGCAAGGCACTATCGGGAAATTTTTCCGGCTAAAAATAGAATTTGTAACCCGCTAAGCTTCAATAATCACATTGAAACCAATATTTAATTTTTCTACAAGATTTCAATGATAAAACCGAGTTTTAGTTAATGTGAATTGAGACACTACCACATTTAAAAGTAAGTTGCTTTATATGACTACCGTTATTTTAGGCATACGTACAAGTGCCATATCCGGTTTACATCATCCGTTTTAGAAAATATCAACAGTATGTATTTTAAAACACGGTAGACATCCTAAATGTAGCAAAAATTCACTACTTAGAGATATCTAACATTTAGGTGAGAGCGGATTTTAGAAAAAAACTAAAATCACATTTAAAAATTCATAACGTTCCGAACAGGATATTGTAGATAATGGTGTTTACTACTTTTAAAAATTTATTACTTTCTGGCCAGTGAAAAACTAATATATTTTCTTTATGGAATAGTAATATTGTATTTTGTGAATGAAACGAAAATATGGTATAAATACCATCTAACTCTCAATGCTTATTTCAATAAAATTGTTCACGATACACATGTTAAACTATGCATAAAGTCTATATGGATGACCAATCTTCCAATATTCAACGATTTTCTGAATTTTTTAAGGGCATGATGACTATTGAATTGATTTGGAGATCCAGTTCACTTAATTGCCATAAAATACATCTAAAAATAACCGATTCGTAAATAATTAAAGTCAAATAAGGCAGCGCTAAGAAGTATATAGCACACATAAAATCCAATTTAAAATGCTAAAAAAAATCAATGTAGAACGTTGACAATTAAATGAGGGTGATTTATATTTGCAATGTTTCCCATTATACAGCAATATAATAGTAAAAAATCAAAGTAAGCATTGTACATCCCCAGAATTCATGCATAATCATCTCTGTCATTATACATCCAGTTTAACACTATTCAACTTGACTTTTGGGCTCATCAGGCCTGGGATGTTATAACGAAATTTTGTCCAAACATATTCTGCATATTAGTAACATTAATTTACATTCTTCATAAATGTCACTTTGTCCATATTTTGATGACGTGATCAAATTTCAAAATTTATGAATTTTTAGATATCAATTAAATATTCGTTTACACGATTAGTAATGTTGTTATTTATAAAAATTCATTCCCAGATTTTCAATAATAATTAGTTTCTTGTATACTCTACTAACAATTTATACATTTATGTAAAGGAAATGTTTTCTTTGTATACATATAGAATAATCGACAATAAACTTCAGCTAGACATATCAAGATATTTTATATTAATGAACATAAGCTGTCAAAATGCTTTAACCAAAATATTCAAATTTAGCGAATAGCACAAACAGGTCAATGAATGCAATAGGCAAAAGTTTCAGCATACCTTTTAAATATTAGGGGTTTCTAAACGAACTCATTACCTCAAATCATACAAAAACTTTTGGTTAAATTATCCCAGAAAACCAATTTTGCAATTAGAATTTGCAAAATTAATAGATATATCCAAATTTCCTGTTCGGAGTATAGTACTAAATTTCAGGATAACCGATCAAACTTCAAACCAACAAATCACAGAAATACTACCAAAAGAAGCGATCCATTCCGTCAATATTCTAAAACTGATTAACCCTCATCTAGCCATTTATCTTCATTTTGTAGTCTCAGATGCAATTTGCATATATTGCAGCCAAGTTTTTACCATAAAATAAATAAATATCTATTTAAGTACATGCATATATGTGCTATAGCAAATGTCCACACATTTTCGGTAATCAAAGAATGAAGACATGTAGTTTAATAAAGTTCGTTCATTATATTAATGACTACATAGTTTTCTAATATCTCCATATAACACATTACTTTTTCAACTATTTTGATAAATTTCTTTTATGATTATATAAGTGCATCGAGTGTTGCAGCATTAACCGAAACAAATTCTGTTCGCAAAGTTGCAAAATTTCTTAATCATAGAAATTTGAGGGATTTTTTACACATTACAAATCAAAATATCGCGATTGGACATCAAATTAAGTTAATTAACTATTATTTATACATTTTAAGCCATATTTTTTAGGAAATTAACATTTATTTTATACGCTATAATATTAGATGTTGATTTACTTGGTATTTTGGTTGATAAAAACTATTGTCAGATAGTGGTTGTGACACACGCGGATAAAAATAGATAAATGTAATTAAAATTAGCGTTTATTCAATATCATGAACGCTTAAGACAACAAATAAAGAAGGGAGAGGACATCAATATTATATGAAGTTAAATTATTAATTAGAAAATGTCAAACATTTACGAAACAAGTCTGGGAAACTAATGTCGTCATACTAATTAGATCAAAACAAGTAATCGCTGACCAATGAAGTTCACTGCGGCTAATCAGCTTACATGAGACAGTTAGGAGTCTAAATTCTTTCATCATATGGCAATGATAAAAACTACAAATTTATGAAATTAAATGTTATAAATAATTTACAGGTCTAGAGATAACGTTCATAAATTATGCCCAGCGGTTGTTACTAAGAAATTGCAAATGAACTTATTTCAGCTCTGTATTTCGTTAATTATTTAAAATAATGCAATTGTATCAACAATACAATACTTAATCGGTCAATTTCTAAAGCTAAACTACAAACGTTGGCAGAACAAGTGCTCAAATATAAATAAATAATAGTTTAGTAAATATTTAGTAACGGGTTTCCTAGCGCTAGAGTTCAATGACATCTAGCTCAACAGACTCCTATTCACTTCCAAAATTGCAAAAAAATACGAATACGTAGTATTGTAAAGATTCCATTATGGACGACTTAGGATGAAATTAATTCTATTGGAAAATACAAGGTCCTGTACTTAGTCATATAAAACTAGATGCATGCGAATGCACAAACGCTTACTATTCTTCACTGACTACAAAGATGTGAGACTTTTCGGGTAAAATTCGTTAGCAATTCACAATTAAACATTTCGACAAAAAAAGGCAAAAGTAAAAAACTTTCATTTTCAGAAATTAATCTCAGGCGAATATTGGCTGTATGTTTTTAATATGTACACTGGTTTTACATTTCACACACATCAAACAATACATAGAGATTCAAAAACATTAGTTAGGCTCCTTAAACAAACAGAAAATTTGAAACAATTTTTAGGCGTGTTTGGTTCATTGAAAGTTGCAAATACATTACTAAATAAACTTACAGTGAATTTTAATAAGGTATTTCTGATAAATTATAGTAGATCTGAATCCAAAATGCTGAACATATTTTGCCGAATAGCAGATAATTAGATAGGCTACTAATTGTCTTAATCGCTTAGAGAAAAAAATTGAGTTCTTGTTGTGTGACTACTTCAGCCTAAAGATTGTTAAAGTATTTTCCACTCCATTGTAAATAGTCAATATTATCATCATTATTTTTATTATTATTATTCTTACTTCTCACAGCTTCATGCTGGTATCCCTCTCAGCTGGGGGAATTCACCAGTTCCCAGGGAGTCTGAGAGCTTTCCTCAGGACTCTAGCTGTTCCTAACAATGCTGCCTTCTGTGCTACTGCTCCTCCCCACTTTGGTACTCCCAACTCCTTCAAGTATCTCTTATGCTTCTTACTTACTGCTCCTAGTGCTCCTACTACTACCGGGACTACTTCAACCTTCTTTAACTTCCACAGCCTTTCTATTTCCTCTGCTAACTCTCTGTACTTGTCTATCTTCTCTTTCTCCTTGCTTTCTACATTCCTGTCTTTTGGTACTGCTATGTCTATTACTGTTCCCAAT
>CABFPE010000269.1:512699-537464 GCA_900660155.1 Hofstenia miamia | reverse complement strand
TTTTTTATTATTATTATTATTATTATTATTATTATTATTGTAAAGGATTTCAACAAAGTTGAAGGATTACTCCCAACAACAAATTTATAAAGAAATGTTGTTCCGGCAGAAATCGCAATCACAGAACTTCTTAAAGGTGCAGAGTAGTCTTAAAGAAGTTTTGATGGAACATTTCCCAGAAAAAGTTGAGAGTTCGAAACTTGAGAGCGGAATAGATCCAGAAATTAATTCATTCACAAAAAATGTTAATGAGTCTAGAAAAATTTGCAAAAAAGTTCACTTACCCCAAAAATAGATTGCTTTCTTTAAGGAGACAGCACCAATAAGAGTGAGCTTGGAACAGAAATTTATCCTGCCCTGTCCCGATTTGCGTTCATTTTATCCTGTCCGGATTTATCCGTATTCACTGTGATATCGCAACTTCTCATAGCTTTCATATAAAATTACTTCTGTAATCATGGGTCATGGATAAGTCAATCAGCAAGTTCTTATCTACACCTATCCCAATCCGCAAAGTCTTAATCAACGATGTCCTCTCATTAACTAGCTATGAAGAGCAATAAATGAAATTCAACAATGTAGTGCAATCTCGTTTCTTTAAAATACAATGTGTTCCAATATTTCCGAAGCAAACTTTACTTTTAAAAAATTTTAGTCGACAGTGCAACACATTTTTGTCAGCTTATTAAGCAAATTAAGTGGTTATTGAAAGTAAACTAAATTGTTAAAAGAGGTAAGTGCGTTTCAAAACAAAACATCTAAATCCTCATTGTTTAAGCAAAATCAAAATGTATTTATGATAAAACTGTTTGACAAGTTGTAGAATGATTTTAAGGTAAAACAGTCGATCACATTACAATCAACAACTTGTGAAATAGTAGATAAATACTTATTAATGAACTTGTGTTATACAAATTAATGAAGGTCAAAAGAAAGAGCTGTTGCGTTCGTTTCTGGCTATTGCTGCACAGTTTAAAGAAATTAGTTAGGGAGAATAAATATAAGTATGTCGTCAGGCTATGCGATTATTACCATTCCCACATTTTTAGCGCATCGGGAGCACAAATGGACTCTTTCACATAAAACAAATCAATCGCGTTGTTTCAATTTTAGTCTTCTTTTCTATAACTAGTAAATGACTGATAGAAAATATTTCTGATTACTAATTTGAGATAATTTTTAAACTTTGTAATAGGCCGATCTCAAAAGGATCATGCATTGATAGTCTGTCATCTTCAACTGTGAATTAAATACTGTAAATTTTTAATTTTTCTCAACATTGACATTTTCACGAAACTCGTGAGTTGGAGGCAATTTGCGTAAATATTAGTCTCGGGAAATAAAGTTTTCATAAACAGAAATTATTTCCATATTTTGAAGAGTTAAAGTATTACATTAGACCCAGTTTCTCTAGATTTTAGCATGAACCTAATATTTCAGTATTATGGCGAAACTTATTTAAGTTAACCCTAACAACTGATAAAAACTAACTGATGTATAGCTACAACTTAATCCACAAAATTATTATCCTACCATTAACACTACATGTAGAAACGTGACAATAGGTCAAAATGACCTTCAAGCATTTTTGTTTACTTCATTATTCATTCAGCAAAAACACTAGCAAGTACACATACTTCCGATTATGTCGATAATCTAATTGAATTTGCTGTGTCGAAATTTTGTTTCTATAACATAAATTTCGCATGCAAATTTATTCTCGAGGAGTAATCACTGTTCTGGGGTTAATTAGGCTTATTTATTATCATTGAATCTTGGTATGAACCTCAATAGTATTGTCACGCGTCTAAAATTTTAAGCAAATTCTTATTGAAAAGGGAAATAATGACATTGAACCATTTAAATGCAGGTGAAGGGAAGAAAGTCATAAAAATATAATCTCTGCAGGGCACTCTCATTCAGTATATGTTCAAAAAACAATTGACTATTGAATATTTTCATTTACATTTACATTCCATTTAAGATCCTCGATGAATAATTTAGCTACGACTTACGATGGGGAATTAGTTACTAATCAAAAAATGTAGAGCGCAAATGTCACTTGAACACTATCAGACAATTTTGCTAATTAAAGTTTTAATAAAAATTGAATTATTATTAATTAAATGGCACACATCTTCTTTGAATTCGGCGTTCGTAATTAAAATTATCGCTGCCGGCCATGAGACCAACTTTCATCAAAGATTAACTCGAGTGCAATAATTAATTATAAAAAATAATTTGTCCAAAAAAATGTGGGAGGCATTATTCTAGAATCTTTCTCTGCAATTTAAGTTTCACTAAAAATAACCGAATTAGAAAGCGATTAACGTAGATTAATGAACTTAGTCTAGAAGACATTTGCACGATATCAATTACTAAAAAACCATTGGTAGGGATTGAGTGAAATAAATTCTATTTACTTTTGCCTGACATCGCTGACAAATTACAAAGTTTTCTTGTAAGGGTTTTGATGTTTTGATATATGACTGAAAATATATGCGGAAAACATTTCTGAGTGTGAAATCATGCTGGGCAGAAATCATAATAGCGTGAGCAACACATCGGCTTATCAATTAGCTCAGTTCTGTCCAGAATACAATTGTTGGATAACTACTCGAAATAATAACCCCTTTCATGTACTAATGAATAATAATAATCCTTAATATCTAGATGCCCCAGAAACTAATGAGCCAGTAATCACCCTTATTGACAGTGTAATTCTGTATTACAAAGCATGAAAATGCAATATTAAGCCTTTTTCTATATATTCTTGCTCTGTGTGATTGGACAAAATTGAATTGAGCCGAAATAGAAATTAACCATAGATGGCAAATTTAAATAATAAATTTTGAAATATACATAATTGTTTAAGGGAAAGTACAATCGTGTGCATGTTGAGAATGTTAGCCAGCTGTGTACTATAGCTGAGTAAGGACAATGCGAACATTTTGTATTCGTGAGGAAACAACTGTCCTAATCCATTGATAAAACGATTTACTTAACTAATCCTAAGAAATCTATGAAAATTTAAAGATCTATTAAATGCTGTGCAGTTTATTTTGTAATTATCTCGAGTGTTCAAATCAATTTAACACATCATTCTTCAAAAATTGATAATGATAGAAAATGCATTATAAATTGACAAGGACTATTTAATAAATTTATTAAGAAGAGAATGTCACAATTAATAAACGTTCTCATTTCTTTCAAGAGATCACTAACTAAATTTTGCCAAAACCAAGAATAGATTTCGATATGACTCTTGCGGCTTTCAACAAGATAAAGTAAGGGTGTTTTTCATGAATATAAATAAATATCCAATTTATTAAAAATTACGTGATGAGATGCATTTTTAGGTTCTATTTTTTATTTGCTCAGGTCTTCACCCAGTTTTGTCATTAAAGGGGGCACGATTAAGATGTTCCCTCATGAGAAAATTCTACGTACGCCCTTGATTGAATTTAGGCATATATCGTTAGTCAATCCATAAATTTTGTGGTTACTGCTTTTAATGTATAGTAAAATGCCCAATCAGATTGTAAGTATTATATAGCTATAATTTATAATGAAGTATATTATTTGAACATATGTTTTTAAAAAAATCAATTGCAACTATTTTAACAATTGTTAATCCGTAAAGTAGCAAAGGAACTACATTTTCTTATCAAAATAAAACGTGTCATTTTACTTAATGAGGAGCGCTTAAGTAACTTAATGGACTATGAATTGCATATATGCAAGAAACAGCGAATGTTTCATTAATACAAATTGTCACGTATTGATCAGAGGATGACGTATATAATCGATTTTCGAATCAATATAGGCAGACATAATATTAACTATAACAAAATGTCACCAAAACGAACTTCATAATTATCTCTTCCACCAGGTTATTATCTAAGTCTAAGAATGAATTATGCGTCATATCTAACGAAAGTGTCACGCGTGAGAAAACTGAATAGCATAATAAAAAAACTATTGTGAAGGCCTAAACTTTAATAAAAATACAAAATATAAAATTCACGCATATTGAATTATTTTAAAACTTAAAATACATAGAGAGGTTTTACACACAATATTCAAATATTGTGCATTGATTTACGAAATTAAACTTAAAACTGCATGCGAGGTAATTTTTCTTTTTACATATTAAAAAGTGATCAGTTAAATTCAAGATAAACATTTTTTAACTAAACTAAGTCTTCGAATGAGCGAAGAACTTCGATAAAACAAATATTTTAAAAAGGAAGATTCGAAGCTAGTCCGCCAACACCATTGAGCAATCAGTCTAAGGTTGATAGTGACTAGTGTATTCATGCGTAGCAATTTATAGGTGAACCGTCCCTCTAATCAATTGATACGATGATTATTTGGTAGTCAAAACTAGCAAGAAATACAATTCTAGTTCGCTTACCTCAAATAAGGAACTTTCAAAAAATCAAAGTTGCATATGGAAATGAAGATTTCCATTCCATTCCATTTCCATATTGTGGAAGTGAAAATTAAATTGAAATAGAAACAATTTAACAGAATGGAAATTTATTGGAAACATGAAAATAATATTTAAAAATTTTCAGCCTTAAATTTATTTAAATATATATACAATTCCTAAAAATAATTAAGAAAATTATCAAAATTGCCGAAAATTGGGCTGAACCTTGCACATGCATTAGGAAGTTGCCGCCAATCAAAATTGAAACCTATACAACATTTTTGGTAGCCGTGTCCAAAATAAATAGATTTGGATTGCTTGAGTATATATTTATAGAACAATTTTTTGCTGACTGAGCGCAATGCTTGGTAGTAGATCACGCTAATTGCAACCAATTTTACGACTTTGATTATATTGCATTGAAGCAATCTAATGAAAAAATTCAGGAGTTATATTCAGCTGAAGCGCGCCTTCATCTCTACATTTTTAGACAGGTGGATAAACAGTTTCTCGAACATTAAGTTCTGTATCAGAGTCCATCCAGACAAGTATATAGTAATAATCATTTTTGCGGACATCTTTCAATCTTGCAATCAAATAAAACTTCATACCACATTTCTCTGATTTACTTGTTATATATTTACGAAACCTTGCAAGCCCATGAAACTACCAATATTTTGTCTACTCTACAATGTTCAGCACTGTAAATTGAGTGCTTTAAGATTTAACTCTTGCAGCAGACAGGTTTTCAGATCGATCATTCAGTGCAGGATAATTGAACTTAATGAATATCTTGTAGTAATGCATAGCCCATAAGTCATTTAATTTTGAAAAATCGCTTGCCCACCATTTTCTTAACAAAGATTAACGAATAAATCAATGATTAATTTTGCATACACCAGAAAAAAATGTGTGCCTACAAAGCCAGCATTATATTCTTTTTAATGCCTTCCCCATTTGTTGTTGCACCCCTATCTTAGAAGTTAGCTGAGTAACAGTGGCACAACTAATTTGAAATTAAATAGCAAGAAGATTGTGATGATAGGCTTAAACTAATTCGTATAGCCTGTCAATAACTACTACATATACAGAGCATTTCAAGGATCTTAGACCTGCTTCTTTGCCAAAAGTTTTCTCCAAACAGAAAATAAATTCTGCAATACATTGTATGTTGAAAAATAAGAAAGTATAATGTCATTGTATTTATAAACACGAATCACATTTTAGCCATTTATCTATTAATTTGACCATAATTTAGGCAGCCCATGGTAGAAGAATTACACAAACTATTTTTAAAATATAGATAAGCTTTCCCGTCTGAAATCTTAGTAATTCTAACTTAAAGATTCACAAGCCCTTCTATTTACTTGGGGTGAATTTTCACCTCACACGTACCTCACACAAAACAGTCAACATGATAATGATCTATTGTCCCAATCTTTTAGATACAATAGAATTTTAATACACACTAAAAGAAGGAAAAAGACAAAAACCAGTGATTTGCATTCTTGAAAAATGCTCTAGGGTAAATTTTCATCTCAATGTTAACTGCTAATGATGAATATGATTGCAATATTTATGCTCATTTATTTTTTAATCACAATATACTGAAGTTAGCATTAGATCTCAAAAAAATATAAAAATTCGAAAGTTAACTTCTAGTACTTTACTGCAGACTTAGACTATGAAAAAACCATAATATAAAATGTGTACTAGAAAGGTATATGATGATTTTGCATTTCATTCTAGGCACATTGAGACATTTCTATTCGGTAGGAATTTCTCTGCAACTTATTATTCACTAAAATAAAGAACGAACTTCAATATATGCTTTTAGCGCACAAAACATTTTCCGCTGTTAATCCAATGAACAAAAGCATTCCAATAAAGATTTTTTAACAAAAACCATTTTATTGAAATCTATTTTTTTAAAAAAAGCATTACACTTTGGTAAGACAAAACTAAATTAATGTTCAAAATTTTAATTTTAAATAACCTTAAAAATTCTCCAAAAATTAATTATTAATAACATTCTATATTTAAAATATAACAATTATTCTATTTCAAGACAATGTATTGTCNCACAAGCCCTTCTATTTACTTGGGGTGAATTTTCACCTCACACGTACCTCACACAAAACAGTCAACATGATAATGATCTATTGTCCCAATCTTTTAGATACAATAGAATTTTAATACACACTAAAAGAAGGAAAAAGACAAAAACCAGTGATTTGCATTCTTGAAAAATGCTCTAGGGTAAATTTTCATCTCAATGTTAACTGCTAATGATGAATATGATTGCAATATTTATGCTCATTTATTTTTTAATCACAATATACTGAAGTTAGCATTAGATCTCAAAAAAATATAAAAATTCGAAAGTTAACTTCTAGTACTTTACTGCAGACTTAGACTATGAAAAAACCATAATATAAAATGTGTACTAGAAAGGTATATGATGATTTTGCATTTCATTCTAGGCACATTGAGACACTTCTATTCGGTAGGAATTTCTCTGCAACTTATTATTCACTAAAATAAAGAACGAACTTCAATATATGCTTTTAGCGCACAAAACATTTTCCGCTGTTAATCCAATGAACAAAAGCATTCCAATAAAGATTTTTTAACAAAAACCATTTTATTGAAATCTATTTTTTTAAAAAAAGCATTACACTTTGGTAAGACAAAACTAAATTAATGTTCAAAATTTTAATTTTAAATAACCTTAAAAATTCTCCAAAAATTAATTATTAATAACATTCTATATTTAAAATATAACAATTATTCTATTTCAAGACAATGTATTGTCAATACTTTCTTTTAATATTGTGTATACCAAATTTCAGCATAATAAGTACTTCCCTTTCAAATTTAAATTGTTTCCGTCACATCAGACTGATTGGCATGAAGCAATAAGCCAAAGTAACATCTTTTAAACAATAGGTACATATATAAAATTTGATCCAGCTAAAAAAGTTATTTCGTTTTTTTAATTGGTTTATATTCCTACATTTCAAACTTACCTAAAATGATGGCACATGCAAATTACGTTTAATATCCACTTAAAACAAAAACCTTTTTTGACAAACCTTTAGACCAATTAAATTCAATTATCAGCATTATAACAAAACTAAAATAAATAACAAGCCCTGACAGATGAATTGTCCAAATTTTGACTAACAAAACTTTTTTGCTGTAGGCCACTGTAGATCTCTTATCTAGTTTTGATAAGATAAATTCAAGGCAAGGTTTGTAAAACTCAGTTTTAATGATAAGAAGCCAATGAAACAAATTGAAGAAATTGAATTATTAACCCTTGGTATTATATTATGCGATGCTATTCATTTGTATTCAATTGTTGAAAATTATATATGCTATTAAGGAGTTAATAAAATACATTTAAAAAGGAAATTGTAAATTATATAATTGACATTTCTGTCAATTTGCAGCATTTGTAAGTTCCACCTTCTTACTCATTTTCTTTAAATTAATTTAAGAATATAACATAAATTTTAAGAAAAATGTATTTAATAGAAATTTTAATTTATTTATCAATTACAAACATAAAAATCGAAAGGAAAATCTGCCTTTGTACGTCCATATTGAAATTGCACAACAGGCAAAGAAATAAACCATTGTTTTTAAAAAAAATCCCCAAGCTATATGACGCCATTATGTACTAAAATTTTCACGATATGTTGTATTGTTAATTATAAAAACTGAAGGTTATTACTTAAAGGCGAGAGGCATTGCAATAATGAAATTTCGTAACGATGTTGATAAACTCGCAGACACAACTACATTCATTGTTACTAGAACTGCCTGCCAGGAGTTATTAGTGCAAATCATGGTCACTGTTCAGTACGTCAATAGATAGTATATAGAAAGACATCCGTTACAAACAAATTCAAATCTCTATCAGTAAATAAGCAATATCCATGCAAGCCAATATACAAAAATTTCAAAGTCACATTTAATAGGTAGAAGTAAGGCATCTAAATAACTAGAATTTTTCGGGGAAATCTTGCATTTTAAGTGAAAGGCGATAAAACAAACCAATAGTTATAGGTGCCATAAGTGATCGAATTCCCTATTCATTAATCAACATAATTTCTAAAATTTGTACCGTAATAAGTCAAACAAAGTCTTAATGCACTAAAAGAATTGATAAAAATTATTATCAGACAATGTGATGTTATAACATTGACTGGCTTTTTATGGTTTGCGAATTGTACATATGCACATTTCGTCATTTATATAGTCTCTTAGATATTACAAAGTTCTACTGCTAGATAACAAGTCTTCCTACAGAAGTTTCTTAAATTTTCTCAGAGATTTACAATTGATTATACTTTTGTTCAAGTTGTTCCGTAAATTTCAAGGAGTTATAAATGAATTCTGCCGTATTTTTGTTTAATTTGTCTATACATTTACTTGTTTTGTCTAATATTAAAGTTGAAATCAAGGCAATATTAAATATTACGGATTAGGTCTTCCAAACTAGTCGCGTAACATGTCAGTCAGTGAGGACAACAACAAATTCTAATTATTAATAATGGAATCAAGCATAGATCATATAACCTAACCTAGTCTTATTGAAAATTTTGGAGCTAATCTAATCCCTATTTCAATTTGAAGGATTTTTTATTGCACCTAGCTTTCATATATAAAAGAGCAGATTATTCCCGTTCTCAATGTATACAAATATAGTGTTAGGTTCTTTATAAGATTCTAGGAGCTAAAGAAACATTTGATATGTCGAATGTCCAATCATTCTTACGAATCGAAGGAATTCAGCATGAACACAACATGATGTATAAATATATTACTGTGACTAGTGCAGCATACTGAAAAATTTTTCAATTTCATTATTATTATGACGTGAATTCATTTGAATTACGCAAAAATTGACTACCTTATTTAGTTCAAGTTTTGTGTGACAATGCATTATTAGTCAAAAGGAGTAACGAGATGATAAGTGCCGTCGACCATGAAATCAAGGGTTATGAACTTTATTTAGACTTTGAAATAATGGTGAATTTAAATTTTAATAAACGTCGTTTCTGTAAACAAAATCTAAATATACCTTTGAAGAGCAAAAGAAAAGAAATGATAAAAAAAATAGTAAAAGAGCGTTTTATTTACAGAAATTTAAAAGAGGAAACATAAAAGCTGTAAATTTTCAAAACTGACTTCAAACAAAATTAATCTTTCAACGCTGAATATCGTATTATAAAAATTCAACGTTATCATTAATGGCTTTGATGGAATGACTTTTAAGGGATAGAAGGCTACTTTAAAAGATTTAGTTGAAAGTGGACATTTTATGATTGACGCGCCCTTGTAAAGGTATTAAATATGAATTTTCCATTCTTTGAATTTTAGAAAGTTGGGAGTTCATACCCAGAGACAAACTCAATAATTACGCAAATTGACTTATCAAAGAGATTTTCTATATTTAAAACATTGTGTACCAAATTCAAATAACATACAGTGAAGGAAATCTGTTTAAAATTGTAAGAGTTCCCCAGAACAAATCAGGTCACCTACTTTATGTAAGGACAACTGTTGCTACTTTATCGCGTAGTCAGTACATTTGAAAATCCGCGCCAAAATTTGACCTACCATGCCGTGGATTTAAACATTTGTTGATCAATACAATTTCTATTTAAAATATTTGCTGTATTGTGGCAAAGTAAATACGCCTCTATACACTTTAAATTTAGATATATCCATAAAAAATGACCACTTTTCTATTGTCATTCATAAATCAATTCAATGGGATAAGAACAAGTGGTGAAAGCGGGGCAAAACAATATTGTGTTGAACCACCTTCTTGAAAAAATTCATGATTGTGTCCTAATAGCATTGTGAAACAGTCTTTTTGAGAAGTAAATTAAAATTATTACCACTTTCATCATTATTCTAGACCCAATACACCTAAACCAAGACACATTGTAAATTGATTCAGTGTATTGAGTCAACCAACTTCCAAACATAATATAAGCATTGAAATGCAATTTTACAGATTTATCGCTTGTAAAAATTAAAAAACAAATTAAATTCTGCAATAAATTTTCGACATAATTTTGAACAACAAAGAATTTTGTTATTAAAATGTGCTAGTGCAATGCTTATTATTCCGACAAAATTAAAATGTTTGGGTTCCGGTGATAATATCATGTACTGAATCTTGGAAGCAATTTTGAAAATCTCCAGTTGAAGAGGTTGATGTGAGAGCATTCAGTTTTACAAATTATAGAACACAACAAGGCATCATCCATCAACGCCAGGGTAAGGACTTGCAGGCGGCTCATTTTTGGTACTCGAGCCCGCCCGAGTCTTATGCAGCCCGCAAGTAAACGTCAATATCCACCCATATAATCGTACAGTTATAAAATCAAACAATAAAAGCAAAGATTTATCACATAGAAAGCATGTTAATTTGGGTAGTATAATAACGATTACTTAATTATCAAAGGACGGATTAGGCCACGCGCAAACAATACAAATATTGTTGCTAAACCAATTGGAGGAATTCAAAAGATTTCACATTTATACTTTCACATTGCACATTATAATTTCTTCTACAACAAAAATTGTAACGTTTGTACGGAAGCTGAAACAAAGTCAAACACGAAAAAGAAATCTCTTTGAATTTTATCAGGTCCGCCCTTACCTTATCAAGGTCCGACACCCGCCCAAACTCGCGGGCACGGGTTACCCCCATAACACAACGTCAGAGTGCTATCCGTTCGAGAAATCTCATGATTTTAACTACATTACGACATTTTCACGCTTAAAGAATTCGAAATATGAAATTTAAGAACTCTACTGGGTGGATCAATGCATTATTAAAACATTCAAGCATTTTTCAGTGTAGTACTTCAAAGACGAACCACGAAAAACATTTCGTCACATTGGTTTTCTGCATCTAATTTTTGGGCCCTTATTGTACATCCATCGTCGGTAAAATTTATAGTGATTTCTTTTGACATTATCTTGACATTGAGTGAACATATTTTCATGCGGCTTTTTTGATGATGTAGTTTATTCATTGATAAATAAGCACAGTGTAAGATAAACTTTATAGCCAAAAACGAAAGTATGCCCGCCAGCAAAAACTGTCCAATGAACACGAAAATGCAATTTTACTCGTTGGAAACAGTGCCTCATAAACAGTTTCGAATACATTTCTTCCCCAATTTTACTCATTTTATGACCTTAAATTGTTTACAACAAACTGGGGCGGATGTAAATACCTAATTTAGTCCTTTAAATATTGTTCTGTATAATGGAGACATTACCTACTTGCTCAAGAATTGCATGAGAATCTTCCTGTGAATAATTGTTATGCAATAACGCTACCTTCGCTGTATAATATTAATTTTAAGGAGTTAGTTTATTCAGAACGAGAAATACATACTAGTAATAGAACATATATATATATATATATATAGACTTTCCGAGCGCTGACGCAGGATTTTCGAAAATGAGGGGGTTCAAAAACTCTATCCCCTTCCAATTATTTCAATATCCGACAAAATGTTTTTGCATAGTATTTAATCAAATATAATGATTGGCATAATGTCCTTCTAGGGTTCTCATGAATAAAGGTTTTCATAATGCCATCTATACTTAAACCAAATGCTTCAGAGTAATGACATGCCATCATGTTCAAATCTACCACTCTATCATCATTCATGATGAGTTGTAAATTGCTTTACAACCATAACAATTGAAAATACAGGTTGCACTTCACAAGAACGAATATGAATAAGGATAGCACATATTTTTAAAAAAGAAGTCCGGCTAAACAGGATTTATTGACTCCAGTAAATTTTCAGGAAGATTGTGTCTAAATTTCCAGTGAGTTCTTCATTGTCCGATTTCAATCTATAAAAATAAAATGTAAAAACACTTGTATACCAAATATATTTTATTTGTTAAATCATATCATTAGTATGGTATATACCATCCTAAAATTATACGGATAGCTGTTGAAATCTTCAATGTATAAAATATTATACAATATGGCATTTGTTCAAACAAAATGTATGTGTTATGAAATTGAATTTATTTTTGAAATTAAAAATTAATTGTTTTTAGTCTAGCGTATAATTTTACTTTCCGTAAACGTATCACATTTCTAAAAGCAAAGTTTAAATAGAAAGCTGCTTTACGAACAAAATATTTTTTTATAATTTTACGATTCAAAGAAGAAAATAAACGACTATTTTTGTTGGTGATATTAAGAAAATTGTGCGCTTTAAACCGCTGGTTAAAAATACTCATTAATGTTAATTTTGCAATCTTATATTANGTAAGAAATAACCCATATCAAAAATTTTTTTGAGGTTGAATTTTTTCAATTTTTCGGATAAAACCATACATGAACATTTTATAGTAATATTATTATTAATAATTAACATAAGAGGAGTAGAAGTTACTATCTCTTTGCTTCACAAAAAATTCTTCAAATAATTAGTCCCATACAGTAAGAATAGTTTTAAAAATTGTCTTCCGTTTCATTAGATCTAATGTTTTTGATTTTCCTAATTCACAAACCTAATGCATGAAGTTGAGTAGAACTGCCCTAACTGCGCTGCTTAATAAGAGCATTTCAATTGAAATTGGAATGTTATACAGAAAGATCAAGCTAGAAAACTACATGATTTTTTCTTTGCTTTTGGTAAATAAATTGGCAAACTAAGAACTTTAAGACGTACCTTTTGAAAAAGATGAATTTATTTCACTTCCCAAAATAATTATTTAAATGCATTTGCACACGCAGAAAATATTAAAGCATTCTTGGTAATCAAATATAACGTAAACGAAGCTAAAATCAATTATTTTGACAATATTTCCATAAAAATCTTTTATATCGGGCACATCAAAACAGTGGAGAGAGCAGGCAATACGGCGCATGACATTTTAAGGCGTCAGAGTTGAATAAGTAATTGTCTGTTTCCTTAGTTTCCTACATGTAGTTAGCTAAAGATACTTGTAATAAACAATATTTGTATAAATACAAATGTAAAATTACTGTTATCACACATTGATAAACATTATTTTGATAGCCCTGCATACAAATAAGTCATCAAATTTATGGGAATTTCGGAAACATTTTTTATCAAAACACTTTTATGATAAATGTTTAACTTCAATTCAAGACAGACAAATGCAAGGGATATAAACATAGCATTAATCATCGATAAATAAAAGCCACTGGCAACTGTATTGTATACCAAAGAAGAAAAACTTTAACACGACTCGCTTATTATATCGGCTTATTGCCACTGAACATAATATTTATACACATACACTGTGACTACGTGTATAAAATAAGCAACATATATATGTATATAAATAGCAGGTATTTTAATGTTTTGTTCACTATCGGCTGAAAAATTCACTTTTCGCCAATAAGTAAATTTCCTCGAATTTTCCTCTCAAACAGCAATGTTATAATTTTGCGTATTACTGGTATTAATAATAAATTTCTACTAGTATAACGTTTGGGTAATGGTTTGCGTTAGGGCTAAGATGCGGGTTAGTTTAGGTTAGGGTTATGGTTGGTTTAGTGTTAAGGTAAGTGTTGAACTTAGGGTTAGGCTCATAAATATTATATTGATAAACTAGCATTTTTGCAATTATTTGAGTGGGAGAGATAACGCAAAATTACCTATTTTACAAATATAATTTTATTTAATATTTACTGGGACAGAAGTTGTAAGAGAATGATCCAGTACAAGTTTTATTTAAGAACTGAATGCGGCTCAAAGAAAAACCAATCTTTGCAAAAGTGCGCTCACTGAACTGCATAATTACTTCACTGTAATATTCCTAACTGCGTAAACTTAAATTTCTGGGTCTTTGCGGTAATGATAAGTAAGATTTGAATATTTCCTATGCAAAAGGATTGATTGAATGTACAAATGCTCAAAGGCGCAAGCAGGGTTTTTTACCCCTGGACATCTTAGTAATGATCAATTTTTGAAAATTTCTAAGAAATAGACCCCAATAATATAATTCACGAACTTAGTTATTAAATTTTTTATTATTTATCCAACTAATAGGAAACAGCCGGTAGGGACNGCTGTGTTGGCGCTCCGGTCTGACTGGTAAACATTTTATCGCAGATGCTCTTGCTATCTACCATAGAATTTAAAGGTGTAGTTGAAGCGGATTTCACATAATTTGACTTTCCTTGTTGAAATGCAGCAGTGAAACAATTTCATGCCAGTAGATTGTCACCGTTTGTTTATACTGGGTAATTGTTATATTCCATTTAGTGACAAAGTGGTTATGTAAGACCATTTTCCCCTGGAAAACTGTCGAAGTAAGTCGGATAGTTTGGCTAATAAAACATTATCAGAATTTTAGATTTTATAATCGGGCGAAGCCGCATTCGACAATTAGTTGCCTAAATTAGATAAGTGCTTTCAATAATGTTTTATTATTTAGTTTAAACTTCAATTATTATATTTTTTAAGTTTTCTTTTCATCTAAAACAACCAATCAATCCCATGGGAATTCCCACAATAAAGTATTGATCCCATTCCATGGGAATTCCCATTCCCACGGCAACCCTGAAATGGATGTTTCAAACCATAACGTATTAAAAAATAATGATTTTATTGTACAAAAGGTAGTTCTTAGTTTATTTCAAAATTTCCTCATTTTATTATCAAAAACATCACAGTAGTGGAGTTATTACGGTATACAGCTGAGATACACTTCATAGAAATCGGGTTGCCCTAGTGATAATGTAATAATAAAATATGACGAAAAGCTTTTGTCGTTATGACTACGGTTAGACTATGTGATTGGTCACATGTCATTTTGGTACAATCGCATGATTTTGTAACTGCTATTGTTACCAATCACATAATCTAACCGTTTTTTGAGGTTAGATTAGAAATACAAAACCTTTGTAGAATTTAATTTTTAAAAAACATACACATACCTTGTGTCTGCTTTTCTTTAAAACTTTCTTTACCATTGTTCTTAATTCTCTCATTTTTGACGATGCTCGCTAAAATATAAAAAGCTAAAAGTGAAACTTGTTGCACAGAACAAGGGTTTTTACATCAAGAAACAATCACATCGCCTATTAGTAAGTTTATTACGTTACAGATAACCTATTATTTTGTTAATTGTAAAAAATNTGCGGTAATGATAAGTAAGATTTGAATATTTCCTATGCAAAAGGATTGATTGAATGTACAAATGCTCAAAGGCGCAAGCAGGGTTTTTTACCCCTGGACATCTTAGTAATGATCAATTTTTGAAAATTTCTAAGAAATAGACCCCAATAATATAATTCACGAACTTAGTTATTAAATTTTTTATTATTTATCCAACTAATAGGAAACAGCCGGTAGGGACATTCTACCATGTCCCCTCCCCCTGCGTACGGCACTGCAAACGCTACGTAACACAATATTGAAAAACTAAAAATGGAGAAGAAACAAAACTACGAAGTGGTTAACACTTAGCCAATGAAAACCGCTTTCTATTTATTTACTATGTTACCTGTCACCAATTACCGACGTGGATTGACGATATCTGCGTGGATGTGCGCATATCCGAATTCTACGCCAATGCTAATTCGATGCAGATAAAATTTTTTAAAAAATAGCTGCAAATTAAAAGTGCAGATATTTTGCGAATGTTGCTGTTATGAATTATAATTTTAGTCGGACCACGTATTTATCATGTCTAAGGCGAGAAGTTGCATATGTTTTACTAGAGCAATAAGCGGGAATCTTGGAGAGCGACTTCATCGGAAACATTTGAGATGCTTGTTTTTCTAAAAATCAATAAGTATTTGTACAAATGTGATTTGGCTTGTTTTACATTGTAATTAACCTCAATTTAAGCTTACATGAGTAAATTTAAATCAAAACCTAGTTATTTAAATTTATAATATCAATGTTCCTAAAAATTCTGAGTACATGCATACAACATTTTGAAGGACGGCATGATATTTAAGCTTTATGGAGTTAAGTTAACATAATGGTATTATTGCCTTCAACTTAATATCAGCATTTGTCAATATTGATATTAAATTAAAGATCTTCAATTATATTATGTCCGAGGACGCCAAAACACTTTCATACACAGTGCATAGCAATTCTCCCTAATGTTAAAAATTCAAATCGAAAATTTCTAGAACAGAAGCAAATGAAAGTACATTCCGTAGTAAAAAATATTGGTGATCTAGAGTTTATTAAAATAAATTCAGTCAATATTGTTTGTGTACGTGAAGTTGTGTGAGCGTTCATTTTATTCAAAAGACAATCTTGAATGCTGCAATAATATTATCTTAGAAAATGTGGAACAGTCTTTGTTTCAAATATTGAAATATGACAAACTCAAGATTTTCGTAATTAATTTTTTACTCTTTAACGATAGTATCTACTTAAAAACTTATTTTCGTTTGTAAAACTGTTTGTTCCCACTTCCTATTAATTAGGTTTGATATTCAAAAGAACAGGAAGTAGGCTGTATTCACATATGCAAAAAAAATATTCAAAAATTGTAGGGGTTTATACAAAAAATGAATTCGATATATTTTTCAAATATTCAAGAAACACTTAATATTGAGGGACTTTGAAAATTGATTTTTTCCACAATTCGACACAAACGGGAAACCCATGGGAAGCTATTAGGCTTTCGTGGAAATCGGAGAGGAATTTGACACAATATTCTGTCTAATGTGGAACTTTGATGTATACGCTGTTACTGTATTTTGAACTAATTCTCCTTCCACAATAAATTACAAAAGTTCCGTATTCAAGAAAAATAAATAGAAAGTAAATGTAAACTGTTTTCAGGAATTTTCTGGTGAGCTGATAGGTGGGTATGGCTTTCCTACTTACAAGAAGACAATGATATAATATTTTAAAACTGTTATATCCATTGATAGATTTTTCGATGTTATTTGGATGGAATTTCAGTTAGATATAATAAGGTTAATTATATACTATTAGGTGTTTGTGTGTTAACACTTATTGCTTTGTTACATTTATATATATATATATGGCATGCTTAATTAGCTGATACTGATACATCTATACACATCCACAAAACCTGTAGTCTAACAAATTTAAAGTTTCAAACTGACTATGAGAATCGAACACGATACATAAATTTTTCACATGGAGATATTCAAAAAATGCATAATCCATTACATTCTTTATTTTGTTTATGGATGCGTATTCACCAGTATTTAATAAATAAGTAAAACAATAAATAATTTGAATTAGGTGATGTGTTTCGAGTATCTAATATAATTGAAAGAAGAATGGATAATTGTCAAAACTCATGAATCAGCTGACCCCATGTAATTTATAGTGCTTAGACAATCATGTGGAAAAGCTTCAAATTTAGTAAATCTTTAACAGTAAAAATGGATTTGTATTTTTAAAAGGATATTTTCTAAATATTATACTTAAACGAAAAATCCCATTTTACAATGTACAAGACATAATTCACCTGCTCAGAGCCAAAAGTTGTCAACTTCAAGAATTCATTTTTGGGGTCATGCTCATATTAAAGCCATAATATACTACTCATTGTATTCAGTACACTCATTTTCACAATTGCTTGCTTCTTAAAAGAATAATTTTAATCTAAATTGGTGACAAATCTAGAAATGCTTACATCAATGCTGTGAAAATTGCACGTTTTCAAAAATTCCTAATCCTCAAGATTTCAACTGTTGGCTCTAAGGCCATGAACCGTAAAAAATGAATTTTGCATGAATCAATTAATCCAAAAATATAACGAACGAAATACACAATATACATGTAAAAACTTCCAGTATATCAAATTTATAAAATTATATAACTAGCTGTTTACTTTAGTGGAAACCACACACAGTGTTCTTAGTCCTGACGAAATTATAGATTTGAAAGGAATTATATTTATATGAAATCTACCTAGACATTGCGATTAAATTAAATCGAGAACGTGCTTATAAACAAGAATTTTTGAAAGGAAAATGGGATAATTAAGCAACAAGATAAATTTTAATGAGTTCAGTTAAGAGCATAGTAGGCATAGCTGGAAACATATTCACTCATTATTTCCGTACCCAGACCTCTTGCAAATTTACTGCAAATAACTTGTTTTAACGTTAACAATGGGGGAAGCTGGCATAAATAAATTCAATTGCATTAATACACAATTATGTCGGGGTAGCGAAATACTGGAATCTCAAGATCACCTTAAAAATTGAAATTAGCACAATATTCGATGTAAGAAAGAAATCCAGAAGAAAGGTATTGGTTTTACTTTGTAACTTTTGAAAATTCTTCAAAAGCAATTGTATATACAGGCTGTGTCAAAAGTAGCTTGACTTTCCAAATTACAATAACTCTTTATTTATTTGAAACTAAACAATAATATGTGTAACTAAACAAACTCTAAGAAAAGGAATTACAAATATATTAAAACAAATGTTCAAATAGTCCACCATTCTGCTCAATAGTAAGTTCACATCTTGGTATCATATTCTGAACAGCTTGATGTAATTCATCAATGTTAAGTGAATCAACTTCTTGTATGATCTTCCTTTTTAAATCATCCAGGTTGGTAGGAATGTATGAATCAGGTCAGGTAATCTAGGAGGCCATGCATGACCAAAATCTCTGCCAATAACACGCTCAGATGGCAACTGAGTGCTGATGAAATCTCTGGCTTGTTTGGAGTAGTGTGGTGGCGCACCATCATGCTGAAAAAAACAGACTGCATTTTTCGCTTCTGTCTTAGTTGTGGAAACATATGGTCCCGGAGCATACTGCTGTAATTACCCTGATTTACTGTACTCAGAAAGAAAAATGGCTTTAGCTCATAATTTGCACTGAATGCCATCCACACACATAATTTTTCAGGATGCAAGCCTTCTGTTATTACTTGCCGAGGGTTCTCAGACGCCCATATGGTACAATTATGATGGATGATAATTCCATACATAGAAAAATAGGCCTCATCTGACCAAAGCACATTATTGAGCAAATTAGCATTAGCTAAAATACATTGTGCAAATCTGAGACAATTATGATAGTCTGATCAGTGATAGTTTGATACAAGGCAATTTTGTAAATCCGCATACCACATGCTTTAAGAATTCGACAAACACTTTTCTTTGGAATTGTAGTAGCTGCAGCAATAGAAGAAGAACTTGCATGTCCATTCACATTTGTATCTTGCAGTTTTCAGTGCACTTTTTACCATTGGTTTCCAGTCTTCTTGGAGCAATGGTCTCCCTGATTTAGCAGCATTGCGCAAGGATTTTGTCTTTTCAAATTTTCTTATCATGTCAGTGACAGGTGTAATAGAAAAATGTCTTTGTGAAGATGGTGTGCTGTTTTGTATGCACGTAATGCTGCTGTTGCACTGTCTCCATTTTTAAAGTATAGTTTTAATATTTCCAGTCTAGTGTCTAAATCCATGTCTAAAGTTAAAAAGTACTGGAAAAATAACAAAATGGTTATGCATAACATAAATTCCCTTTATATAGTTATAAAAAGACGAAATATTTCATCATCTTTTCTGTGATTGGTTGAATTTTTTAGTTAGTTTAAAAGTCAAGTTACTTTTGACACACTCTGTACTTAAGGAGTGAAACTTCGTTTGTACTAAATGTATTTGAAGACAGCAGTGTGCAACTAATTGAACATATTTGAGATTTGAGCAAAGATTTTTCGAAATGTTGTAGAATTAATTTTTTCTTGCTATAACTTAGCGCTCTAATTTCTAGAATTTGTATGGACGATTTCGCGTTTGAAAATACACGCATTGTTTTTGAAAAGGCATTCAAATTACTATTTACAAATGAATTGCAGAGGTGATAGCACAAACTTTATATTTTGTTTAAATATGCAACTTAAATATTTTTGTTTAATAACCTATCTTGAACATGTACACAAAGTGACTTTCTTGCATAATTGTTGTAAATCGCTATTGCAAGTCGTATTTCATTAGAATAATACACTTATTCCTGAAATATAAACGTGCTGAAAAGATTTTATGTGATATAAAAATTACTGAGTGCACCTTAGCTTCGACCTTTAATCCAAAAAATTATTTGATATAGGCAGTTGCAATATTAAATAAAATGTAAACATATTGAAAAAAATATATACATGTATTGATATTCAACATGATATAACATTTTCAAATATTTTTAAAACACATTTATATTATTGCATATCGCAACAGTCGAAGTCTTGATAATGCTATTTTTCCGGAAAAAATATATTCACTAAATTGGATATATATATTCGAAATGTACACAATGAACTTTGTCTAGAAATGAAAGAATCGGAAAATTAAATGGATCAACCAGTTGTGAAATTAAATATATTAATTAAATGTTGAAATTAAGTTAAAAGCCCTTTTCCGAAAGCAATCTATTCCTTAACAATAATACTCCTATTAGAAACTGCATAAAGTGTTCTTCAGACTTAAGTGCTGGGTGGGGATTTCTCTTGAATTCTAACTGTGGCAATATTTAATTATAAGTGACAAAGGTTATCTTATGGTTGCTTATATTAATTAAATTTCAATAGACTAAAATATAATCAATGATTCCAGAAAATTCTCATAATGAATTGAAACTTAACAGCCTACTCAAAAGCCTAAGAAATTAATTTCTCAAAAAATAATATAAACCTGTTTGATAGAAAACAGTCAACGCATATAATTCAATAAGATGTAAACCGATTTTCATAAATATTAAATTCACTTTACACTTGATATTTTGATATAAAATAGGAGTAGGAGAATTTTTAGAGGTAAAGTTTAAACATGAATTATAAAATTATAATGCGTCTTTGCCATTTGATTACATAGGAAATCTGATATGAGAATGAAAGTTAGAACGGTATTTGCTAAACGCATTCTCCATATTTGTCAGTCGACTTCGCTTATCAATAGCTATTGTTAAAAATGGTTTGATTATTGAAGAAATTTATCAGCTTTCGGGAATTAATAAAAAAAATTTCTTTACATTTTAGTTCAAAAACCAAATCTCAAAGCCAAATGAACCAGAAAAGGCATGCTATCAAAGAATCTCTTATGAGTACTTAAAAGCTTATCTAGAAAATGTGAAAAAATTGAATCGATAAAATTCAATAAAATTTATACAATACGACTCCATGAGTGAATGGGTATCAGTAATACGATTGTTCACAGACCGTAACAGCGACATACAAGTTGGAATTCACAGTAGAAATATGGGAATAGTAGTTATTTAATAAATATGAAATATTCAACATAGAGCATTATTCTCTAAAATAATGCAGTTTTAATATATATACAATGTTCAACAGAAACAGCTGGATCCCTAAAAAATATAATATATTTAACAGACGACGACATTTTTAAATAGTAAGTTTTCACATGCATAAAATGTGGAACAGAAGAATGTTTTTTAGGCATGCCGTAGGGTAATCTTTTTCTACTCACAATCCACACCACACTACCTCACAGGAATAAAAATGTGACCCATAAATCCCCACAGCAAAATTTTTGACAAAACTATTAAATATATCAATACCAAGCATTTGTAGACTGTGAGGATTTTATGTATATTTTAATATGCATTAACAAACATAAAATTCTAATATAATTTTGTACAAGTTAATCACTATACTAACAATAGTAATATTCAGTAAGATTGTGATTTGATACTTTATATCTAAGTTTTAAAAATTTCTTGTTGATTTATTATAAATCATTGACTTTAATCATCTCACCTCAATTCAAATTGCAATGAGAAAAATAGATTATGAACATACACTTAAATATAGCTACATGTCTCATCTAATCGTATGCAGCCATATTATGGCTGAATAGTAAACTGTTTCGCGTTGGTCGTAAGTAGTAATAAACTATGTTCCACAGCTTTTCCCTAATATTGATTTGTCCCATTTGCTTATAAACACATTCAACCAAGGTGCCGCGCTGGCACATTACACAATATAATCTTGTGTGGTTTACTGCTACAACTGTTTTATGGGCTGTAATAGCCTAAAATTATACCCACCCTCAAGTTTCTTACATAGATGCAAAAAATTGAACTGCTATTAGCAATGCAATAGGCTATAATGCTAGTGATTTGCAGGTAACTATGTAGTGGATATTAATAATGAAAAGTGAGGGAAATATTTAACATTTGGTTTTTTAGGAGGGCAAACCGTTGGCACTGTACCTGGTTCCAGAACATTGAAATTTATCAAACACACCTTTACCATTACAATAATTTTAAAAACAGTTAATTATTAGAAAATTGCTCATTGCAAAGCATCGAAATCAAAAATTGCTTGATCAACTTAATGTCAAATCGACAGTGATTTTAATTTTAATGGTTATTGAGACCGAGGATACGATTTTTTTGTATTTTTAAAACTCGAAAATTTAAAATTCACAGAATTCCACGAATTAAAATTCGTATTTCATAAAATATAAATTAGTTTGCATGCACAATTATCTGCTAATTAGTTAAAATTCAATGCTCCAGCTTGGTATTTTTTCTGATGCTTTAACACTGTGAACGCATAAAATCTAAAATATATGTGAATTCTTGCACTATTTAGCACATAGAATACAACATCATTTATTGTAATCAAATATGAAATCAAGAACCATTTTAATAGAGTTGTTTACGTTATTCAGTTGAAAAACCAAATATAGACATTTGAAGTATAATTTGCTGCATTAAAATGAAAAAAAGTTAAATGATACAATCGAAATTTTGTTTGTGAAACTACATGAAATCAAGATAGGCATTTACTGAAAAAAATCTATTTCTGCTATTTCCTTTCAATAATTAGTAATAATTAAGTTTTTTCACTCAATGAATATTTTTATTACGTGTAAATGCTAAAATTAATATTGCTTTACAAAATTTAGATTGAAAAAGATACCCCCATTTCATTCTAATACACCGAAATAGAGAATGGATTATTTCCCAAATTGTTCCAAAATATTGCTGTAGAATATTTGCATTGTTAAAGCTAATCCTCCTACAGTGGTGTGTGACGCATATCCAATTATGTAATGTGACATTCAACAACACTATGCATAGTGCATAGTAATTTTCACCAATAAACTCGTTTCAATACGTCAGGTCAAAACGACATCGAATCATGACTTTCTCAATGTATTCATTATATCGTTGCAAACCACACTGCCAAATACTAGCATTATTGCGGTCTTGTAATACATTTTTCAAATGTTTTGGCACTGCAGTCGATTTGTGGCGTTGCGCCATTTATGTGAAAAAATGTCTTTTCAAAATATTTTTACATAAATAAACAAAAAATTTAATAGGAAAAGCATGATTTTTCAAAATATTTTTATATAAATAAACAAAAAATTGAATAGCATGATTTTTCAATATATTTTTTAATAAATATATAAAATACCTACTGGCAATTTATAACTGTTCGAAATGCAAAAACGAGATTAAGGTATTAAACAAGCTTAAGCGCAATACCATCGACTTTAAATCATTTTAATGCAGACGAAATCATGATTTCTAATGATAATGTAAAATTTTTAGTCTGTTCTGAGAAATGATTTGACACTATAAGCTTTCACTGAAATATTTAAAAATTTGTGACTAAATAAATAAAGTAAATATTTCATTTAATGTAAAAATCAATATATTGGAAAACCTAAAATAAACTTTTCAGAAATATAGCTCCTGATAATTAAAAATTACACAAACATTTAATCAGGCTTTGTTCTAACAGAACCAGACAGGATATTGTCTCACCCCATGGTCCTTTGAAGTTCAATAAACAGTATTGAAATTCATTCAACATGCCAGAAAATCTACAAAATCAAATAAATCAAAAGTTAAATTTCGTACACTACAAATAGGTTAATAACTGCAGGTATGACAAAAATTTCAAAAATAGCAGCTACAACAAATCTGTTAAATATTTTTTATTTAGTATCTATAATTTATAAATAGGTCATTTAAAGGGTGGGATTACAAATAATAACGAAATATAATTGGTTGTTATTTAATTGTAAAAACAGTTCAGAGATTTTAGCAATATGAAAGAATTGACAATGGGATCAAAATTATTCGATTGATCTTGAAGAAAAAATTTCCGGTTTGACAAATTTGCATATAAAATGAAATTATCACTTCGTGTACTTTTTATTTTATAATTTGATTGCAATTGAATAAAAATGGATACAGGTTTTACCTTTGGCGCTCTTAATATTAAAATTAAATTTTATATATATAATAATAATAATAATAATAATAATAATAATAATAATAATAATAATAA
>CABFPE010000269.1:478991-500824 GCA_900660155.1 Hofstenia miamia | reverse complement strand
CACTGACCTTCTAACTTATATGTATATATATATTTATATGTATATATATATTAAATATTATATATTATATATGTTATATATACATATATACATATATATGCATATCTATATATATGTATATGTGTATATATGTGTATATATGTATACATAAATATATAACATATATAATATAATATATATATATATATATATATATATATAAGAACTAGCCTCAATATTTAATAAGGCTAGAGCAATATTGAATATGCGAGGAAGTTGCAAATGAGATGCGTTAATTTGAAAAGTTTTCTGCTTTCGACCGCTTTTATCATTGTCATTTGCGGTTGGATATGGTTTTTTTCAGTATTACAAACTATTTAAATATGTTTCGGCAAGGGATTGGGCCTCACAAGGAAGTAAAATTTAAACGCCTTTCCTTGGGCAATGAATATTCCAAGGGTAGCATGCCAAAATAACCCCAACCTCTCATTTAACAAGTTGACGATATAATTTCGAGAATCTATGCCAATGTCTGATCAAGTAAATGTTGCTTCATAATGTACTTCAAAGATAGCGTTCTTTGTACGGCGACAAATAATCAATAAATTTAACAAAGGCATCCTTTAAAATTTTACTTATACCATCATTTAAGAAGAAATGTTAAACGAAAATAACTTATATTCTTCGCTAAATATTACCTTCAGCGTTGGAAAATTAATGCAACCATTGTTCGAAGAGAGAGACTTTTTATTCAAGTGAAATGAATTGGTAAGATACGCCTTTCTGAAGAAAGTTCAATTATTATACTCTTAAATTCTTAGACAAGTAAAGATATCATAGATGAAAGGCATCCAATTAGGTCATGATCTATTAAAATATGGAGTATTTTTCTTAATGGCCATTATTCCAACTCAATAATTGCAGAAAAAATTATAGTAAGCATAAAATAATTTATTTCACGTGCAGAAGATAAAAGAATAGTAGAATGCAGAATATTGGAGGTTTTAGCTACAAAAGCATGTCGGAGCCGGTCCGTTAATTAAGCAACAGCACGTGATTTTCCACCAGCAGCAGGATAGCCGTCTCTTTGGCACCATAAAGCTACTAAATCGCCTTTTCAAAGACGTCCCGATTAAAAGGGTTAAAAATCTCAATTTTAATGAATCACACACTAAAAATATTTCGCTTTCAACAAACAATAACAATATCGCACTAAATGTAAGACGGCTGCTAAAAACTAGTTAATAATTGAAAGTATAATTTTAAAAATTAGCATTTAAGCTCATATTCACGAAAAGTAACTAGTTGCAAGTAAATACTACCCTAGTAAATACTATCTAGTAAGTACTAGCAATTCTTCTTCACGAAAGTAACAAATAAATACTATCATAGTAATTACTAGGCTAGTACTCGGACTCCGAGATGTTGTTTATCACGGAATCCGCGGCTAGTATTTACTAGGTAGTATTTACTATCTAGTTTAAGTAGCTACTAGTCTAGACAGAATGAATTACAACTATTACGAGTTTTTAAAACAAATGTTACCTAAAGCATTTTTAAATTTTTAGTGAAATGTGTACTAATTATTATAAATTTCTAAACAAAAAAATTATGGTACAACTAAATCTGAAAAAAATGTTTTTATTAAATTTTAAGTGGAATTGATATATGCAAACAATTTCTGTCGAATATGTTTCATTAATTATTTGCCTGTACTAGGGAAAGATGGATATTAACACTGAAAATGTTTTCCTTGAAGAAATTTAAAAAA
This sequence comes from Hofstenia miamia, assembly GCA_900660155.1. Taxonomy (NCBI): domain Eukaryota; kingdom Metazoa; phylum Xenacoelomorpha; order Acoela; family Hofsteniidae; genus Hofstenia; species Hofstenia miamia. The sequence continues at coordinate 499,074 of CABFPE010000269.1, read as the reverse complement.
GAAAAGAGAATATTTTTTTCAAAGAATAATACTAAAACAGGACGAGTTCACAGAAATTTTGCATATGAAGAGATATCGAAAGTATTATTAATTGAATTTGGTAAACAGTTTTCAGTTGAACAATTGTCAAAACAATGGAATAACATTCAAAGAAGAATCAGGTATAAATTTCGGGATTTTAGAAAAACTGGTGGAGGACTACCTGCAATTCTTTCTCCAAATGACGCGATTGCAGTAGGAATTATTGGAGAAACAACCCCAAAACTGTGCATGATTCCTGGAGCAATGGAAAATAATCTTCCTTAGTGTGAACCAACAAAAGTTACAGAAAACAACATGAATGTCAATTCTGAAGCCCCACCAACAATACCAAGGCAAACAGAATAATGCTCATCGTCAAGAGTAGAACAATTGCACGAGGAGGTTCTTTCATTAGAGAAGAAAAAACTTATTCAAAAGATCGAATACTTCGAGAAACTATTGGAAAATTATGAAAAAGATGCCACAATGCAAACTGATTTATTTTTTTAGAAGAACAATCTTATTTTGATCTTTAAAGTAAATTATTCACATGATTTTTGGACATGCTAATGTCAATTTTTCTTAACTCAATAATTCTACATATGTATTGGCTTGTATTTCTATAGTTGAAGTGCATTATTTAATATTTTTTGCAATTTATTGTTAATTTACTATAGACCTAGCTGAAGAATATCAGACTTCATTTTTGAAGTATTTACTTGATATTTAGTAAATACTAGGCTAGTAAATACTTCTTACTTGTTGTGAATACGACTGCAAAGTTAGACTAGGTAGTTTTACTTTTCATGAATATGAAATGCTTACTATCTGGTACTTACTACAGAATGATTGAAAGAAATCAAGTAAATACTAGTTAGATACTTTTCGTGAATATGGGCCTACGTGTATAAAATGTCGAGGTAGCCTTGATAAAAATAAAATATAAAAGTTCAACTATGAAAAACTGTAGTGAAAACGTAATGTGATTAAAATAACATGGAATATAATAATTTCGTTAAACCATATATTAGCAATTAAAATGTCATTTCCTAAATCATATTACAAATATGAGGAAGTTCAACTACTACATGAATTAAAAGGAGGAAGCAAATACTGGTAAACAATACCGCATAAATGATTTTAAATTTGAGGAGGAATAATAAAGAAATCAATTATCTGGTAGTTCATACTGTTAAAGACTTCACTTTAGAATAATGAACAATGAAAGAAATTAATCAAAAATTCAGTAAGACGAAAATGTTCGCATGGATACTATTGAAAAACAAAGTCAATACATCAAACGCTTGCAAATCTTTGGTAAAGTTCTAAGGATAAATATATGACATTTGAGTATTATTAAAATGCGTTTTTATGAATTTAAAATTGATCAACTTCATTTAATATGAATATAATATAGCGTTTCCAGTCGGCATGGTTGAACAGTTTCTAGACAGGGGCCACCACTTTATTGATAATTGAACTGATTCAATACTACGATTTCCCTCAAAAGAAATTTCCGCTCACTCCCTTAGCAAATTCGCAGAATTTTAAGCATTGATGAATAAATAATGTAGTTTACTGCAGCAATATAAAAACCTTGCGCATTCAATTACTCTGGGGACCAATATTTTGTTGGTTCTAGTCCCATTTAGTTTCACTACATTCATTCCCAGTGTCGCCCCATACTAGTTCCATGGCATTTTGGGGAGCCATTGCTAATGTGGTTCCACGGCATGACTTCTATTTTGGCAAAAATGACTTAAATTATGAGAAATAATATGAAAACCATAGTCCCACATTCTTCAATTATAATCTCAATCCCACTGAAATATTTAGTGGAATGTCCCAATAAATCCTTCTACAACAAACCGCTATTTGATTCTTCCTAATATAGAATTGCTAAAATGTGGATATGCAAAATTCTAAAATCGTTCTGAAAATAATAAAGTGCTGTAAAGATCACAATAACTCGAAATTATCTTAATGTATCGCCGATTTTCAAAGTGTATCCCACACAATATTTGCAATTATTAAGTTGATCATTAAAGAATAAGTTAACACCTCATTAAAAAGGTATTTCACGACATTGGCTGACATCATTTTGTAATATTTCACGTTTTTCTCAGGCCGAACCCAATTGAGGAATCGTCATAGTCGCAACATTAAGCAGAATAGAATTGCCTGATTTGAATTGACATTCAATTAGTGCCGCAACAAAGACTGCACGGTCAACATTCCTATGCTGGTTCAAACGGTAAATGCGGCGTGCTCTATGATAAGTAACATTCACCCAGGAAATAATTCTACACTGAAATTGGATCTCTTACGCATTGACACTTAGCCATCAATACAATTTAATCATAGTGTCACCAATTAACCACGGCATGAATTACCTTGCAGTTAACTTAGCTGTAACAAACATCACGATCATTTCAAAAACTAGGGAAGGTTCGCAAGCTCTAATAACAGGTACATACATATCTAGGATAAAATCCGTACGAAGATTTGATTGAAGAAATATATTGTTCAATATTACTAAGGCAAGTCATAATCAATGAAGTTCAGTCTTGTAAATGTTTATCCTGGGAAAATATGTATTGATCATTTGAGGAATAAGGTAGTTAAAATTCATAATACTAAACATGAAATATGATGTGACCAACAATTAAGAATATTTGCTTTTAGGACTAGAACCTCCATAGAGGTCGCTCTGACTTTTTCAAACCTTTGTGTTGTCATTACATTTTCATCGATAAAGCTATTTTGTAGTACTATACAATGCTTATGGCACTTTTTTTGTTCAATAGATTGTTGTTCTAATTTATCTAATAAGGGTAAATTGCCACTTTATCCTTTAACACATTACTGTCGTGCATGATTGAAAAATTTGTTACTTAGCATCAGTGAATGACTAATTGACCAAGTAATATGCTATTGGGAATTTGCATAAACATCACATGAAACCCATTAGCAAAAATTCGATAATTAGCCTTTATAAAGAATTTTTCTCTTGACTCTATGTTCGCACAGCTTCAATTTGCCATTAGCTCAATGTAGTTAAGTCTTCTAACTATTGAATTTCGAGCGCCCTGTCATTTATATATCACTTGGCATTTAATGCAATTTATCCGTTACGAAAATATTAAGCCATTGCAAGCAAACATTTATCGCGGTATTGCAAATTTGATGCAATAATGTCTCAATTTTCAAAAATCCTGGGTGGATCTTCCCTACGTCAAGTGAAGTACAAAATCGAATAGTAATGATAGCGAAGACATCAAAGAAACTCACCGATCATACAAATATCAGCCAAAACAACATTACAATTCTGAAAAAAATTATTATCTTGAAACACTGGTACTGGTACAGTCAATACACATACAATGCAACCACGGCAAATGTTATAGCCTTCAACGGCTGAATCAAGTTAGAGGCAAAATTTTTGAGAACGTGTTGGATAGGAGGCAATGTACAAAAGAGCTATTTTCATTTTTCAATTTCGTCATTCATTACATCAGGACGACCTTCAATTTTAGAATATACTTTGCAATACACTAAAAATTTTAATCAACTAAATGCTTGTTGCAAACTTATGCGCAATACAAGAAGTACATGGGAGCTAAAAAGCTCATAAATTAGTTATTCTTTTTTCTTCAAATTTTAAAGTTTTATAAAAATTTGCATAAAGAGATTTCATTGTGAAATTGCAGAGTAAACTGAATTGCAGCTGTTGTAGCACTCAGTCAAAAAATGTTGCAAGATGTACTTTGTTGTTACCTGCGCTTAATATGGGTGGAAAATGTTTCAACAATGAAAACATTTGTTATTGACTCTTGTTGCTCTTAATCAGAATGAAATTTCACTGCTCCTATTTTTGTATAATGTGATGGTTGTGCGAATTGAAGAATATTAACATCGAGCTAATGCAAAAATGTGAAAAGCATTACATGTAAAAAATTAAAATAAACATAGGATACCAAATCGCATTAAGCTTAAAAAATAAGGGTTTATTCTTGATATATTGAAGTACCAAATGCGTTTAATCTTAAGCCAAAAGTTTGCAATAAAGAGAATCAGTATTAGTTAAGTGAATAAACAAAAATATTTACAAAAGGCAGTTTTTCCCATTTCTGTATTTCCGAATCAGTTTGACAGAGCATTTGCAAAAAATATATAATGCTATTGTCACAAACTTTGAATGGACTATTGTAGATGTGACTCACTATATGAATACTAGTGCTGGACGCGAACGGTTAATCAGGTAAGGTTGCAACCGCTAAAATCGGTCCGGGTAAGTCAGGTAATTTAAAATCTGAAAACATCACATGATAGAGAATTGTCTCCTTAGTACTTTTAAGATGTGCATCGCGTGCCAACCTCAATGTTTGCGGAAGGCGCGTCTCGATGAATTTTTCTACTTTAACGCGCGATCTGATGTGGTCCCGCCCTATGGTGCGACAACCTCTGACTTTGCTCACGGCGCGCCTGAACGGAACTCATAGTTTTTCTTCAGAAAACAGCATATTTCAGTGCAGTTGTTGTACCCATGCGCATTCGACCACCTCATTATCTACAAACCAGTTGTAGTAAGCATTTGAATATATTTACAAAAATCGGATTTCTCATTGAAAGAAATTTCTTACTTGGAAGTAATTTAGCACAAATCTTTACATGAGTTGGCCCATCTCCATAGATTTGTCCATGCAAAGGTCTTTCAATATGTCTTAACAGGCTTGAAAAAAATTGTTAAAAATGTGGACAATTGGATTTGTTACTTAAAAGCATCGCTAGTAGAAATAGGGTTAATTAGGTTAAAATCCGGTTGTCAAAATATATTGAATACAATTATTGCGGTATTGAAAAATAATAGACGTGGTAGGAAAGATGCAAGGATACCTACTTGTTTTAATTCTAGTTCTAATCTACATTTTGCCATTAAAATATTTAAATCATTCATTTTACTCTATCAGTTTTTTATCACCATTTTGGGTGTCCCAAGAAAAGATTTTATTTTATTTGGCTCCCGTTTTGTATGTAGATGATTAATCGAGCTGTCCTTCTAGGTACTAGTAGTCTATGTTTTAGGATTTTTTTTCAATTACGTTATTAAGGTATTGAAAATTGAGCAGAAATTTAATACTAATTTATTGAAAAAAACAACAGAATTATCAAACAAAAGATTATCACAACAAAAGAAAAAGTTCAGGAAACATCGGGGTAGACATCCTCATCGACGAATTGATCGCCCGGCAACTCGATAACGTCATCTTCATTGGCTCTTGCTCCGGCTAGTTTTTCTGGAGATGTCAGATACGCCGTCTTCAGTTGCGCAATGTGACTGCCGCCGTTTTCCACGATGAGATGCATTCGGTGCTTGAACGCCAGGAGGACCTTGTTGATCAGTCCTGGTTCATCGTTGATTTCTCTGATGGCATCACGGATGAACTCTCTCAGATCGTCAATGTTCCGAGGTCTTCGTCGAAATACGAGATGCTTGATATGACCCCAAAGATAAAAGTCAAGGGGGGTCAATCCGGCAGCGAGCAGGCCACTCGATGGGACCGATCCATCGCGTTCCAAAGGTCTGATCCAACCACTGACGCATCGATCGCGCAAAATGGGGCAGCGCGCCGTCTTGCATGAAGCGAAGTCGATAAATGTCGGGCAGGTTGGCTACACAGGAAAGTTTGCAACATTTGCAAATAATTTTCTCCGTTGACCATATCATCGAAGAAAAACGGCCCAAGCACACCGTGATGCGACTTTGCAGCCCAAATGATGACTATTTCTGAATGAAGCGGTCGTTCACGAAAGCTCCAAGGATTCTCACGAGCCCAGATCCGGCAGTTCTGCTTGTTCACACGACCGTCAACGTGGAAAATGGATTCGTCAGAGAACATCAGCATCGAAAGGAACTGAGGCTCCTCGAAGATGCTGTTGAGAACCCACTCCGCAAACTGCACTCGCCGATCATTGTCTTTAGGAATGAGAGCCTAGAGGACCTTCATCTTATACGCCTTCACAACCCGATCTGCTGTAACGTTCGATTGATCGCCGATTGTGGCATATTCAGCTCCATCTCTGAACGCCGAACGCTGAGTCGCTCGGGACTCTGCTGAAACACCGCTTCGACAGTTGCCTGTGATTCAGACGATCCAACCTCAACCGGACTTTTGGTTTCATCGTACCAAATTGCAACCCTAACGCGTTCTTCGATGCTCATTGTTAGAAGAATTGCGGCAAGTGATATTTCACAATTGCATTAACTGGCTTCAAATCGTTCCGTTCGTGGCGCTACAGATAAATGATAATTAAATCATTTTGCCGCTAATAATAAAATCATTAATAATAAATGACAATTAAGATCAATATCTCGCTTGTCGAACGTAATTGAAAGATGGGGTTGGTGGCAAAAAAATTCTAAAGACTATTAGTACCTAGAAGGACAGCTCGATCCATCATCTACATACAAAACAGGAGCTAAATAAAATAAAATCTTTTTTTGGGACACCCTGTACATACAGTACTGGCCAAAATTTTGGGAACAGTAACCTGTCTAAAGCATGTTTTATGCTATTTCCTTAAAACTTCATAAAATTCCTGGAATTCAGGAAATTAGGTATAACCAAACCTCTGCTAAAAAGGGCTGGCCTCTTTGCGAATGATAAGGCTAATTACCGACCGGTTACTCAGCTGCCTCTCTTATCAAAAGCTTTGGAGAAGATTGTATCCAAGCAGTTGATATCTTATCTTGAAAGATTTAATTTGATTGATCCTTTTCAATCTGCTTATCTATCAGGTCGAAGTACCGAAACTGCTCTTTTACCCTTATACTCTGACTTTCTCCTATCATTTGACAACAAGAAACCCATCTGTTTTAGTTTGCTTGACCTATCTTTGGCATTCGATACTGTTAACCATTGCATTCTATTGAATATCATGAAATCCAGGTACGGTATTAATGGTACTGCTCTTAGTTGGTTTAAGTCTTACTTGATGAATCGCAAACAGAAAGTTGTTATTAATGGTGCGTGTTCGAATTCTTTAATGATGTCAGCCTTACATGCTGTGACAAAGTCAATGTGTTAGGTATTATCACGGACAAAAATCTAAGCCTGCGACATCATATTGATAATCTTTTCGTAGCTTGTATTCGTACTCTGAAATCCATCCGTTGGATACGTAGATTCCTAAACAATTCAACGACTAATCATTTAGTACGAAGTTTGGTGCTAAGCAAACTTGATTATTGCAACTCATTGTTTTACGCTCTCCCGAGTTATCAATTAAAAAAGTTGCAACGCATCCAAAATATGGGAGCTCGGCTCATTTTCAAACTGCGGTGGTCTGATCACATTACTCCCTATCTCCATGACTTGCACTGGCTATGTATTAGGGATCGAGTTTCATTCAAACTATTAGTATTAGTTTACAAAGCTATAAATTATGCCGATTGTCCCGAGTACCTAAAGAATATGATCTCACCTAATGATCTACATGGCCGACGTACTCGACTGCAGTCAACACCACAACTTGTGATGCCTCGTACACGTACTTCATATGGAGATCGTAGTTTTTCTGCTTCAGGGACACTGCTTTGGAATAAGCTACCGATTTACATCAAGCAGTCCTCGTCATTAGTGACTTTTAAGAAAGATCTGAAGACACATCTCTTTAGAAACCACTATTACCCATAATTTCGTTGTTCGCTCTTGAATGTACTTTTGTATAGTGTGAGCGTAATATTGTATAATAATAATAATAATAATTCCCAATTTTTTCTTAGAATTTACAACAGATTCATTTAGACAATCAATTTAACACAACTTTCGATTTACACACAATACATTTTTACTGAAAAAACGCTATCATTATAGTTTGAAATATGGTCCGTGGTAGTGAAATTTCACTAACAAAGCATGTTCAAATTCATATTTTGTATGAGGAGGGGTACAATTATCGCGCTAACACTGTTAGAATGAGCATGTCATTATCTTCGGTATCCAGACGTGTTACTCGCTATCAGCAACTGCAAAATTTTTCCTCTCACAAGCGGTCTGGAAGACCAAAAGTGACAACCCCTCAGACTGTCCATCTCATTCACCGTTACGTCGTCAATCAACCATTCTTTTCATCTTCTGAAGTCAAAGCAAATCAAGGTGCGGTAGTGCAGAATGTATCAACACGCACCATTAGGCGTCGATTGAATACTACCTTTGACCTTCCATCGTGCAAACCGGCAGCCAAACCCCCAACATTCGAGACCGGTTGCGCTTCTGCAGGCAATACCAACACTACACCCCTGAGATGTGGCATCAAGTAATGTTTAGTGACGAATCCAAGATTTGCCAGCTTACATCATACCGGCCACATGTTCGACGGCCAAGAAACCAAAAATTCAACACACATTACACGCAACAAACTGTCCACTCAGCACCTTCTGTGATAATTTGTGGTGCTATAACTGAGAAAGGGCGTGCTTGTCTGCATTTTGTTCCTCACAACGAGACAGTCACAGCTAAGCCCTACCTCAAAATAATTCTGGAGAAAGTTCAAATGTTTATGCAGCTTCGCGGAACATCTGTACTACAACAAGATGGTGCTACTTGCCACAGTGCCAAAGTTGTGAAACAGTGGATTGCATCACAAGACTTTCGGCTGCTTTAGAACTGGCCGGGAAACTCCCCAGACCTTAACGTCATAGAAAATTGCTGGCATCACATCAAAAACTGCCTGAGAAAGCGTCAATGCACATCACTCGACGATCTCAAGGAGCAAATTAAAGTGGTATAGTGCACAGAGATTACTGATGATTATTGTAGAAAGCTGGTCGAGTCAATGTCAAATCGCATTGCTGCGTGTTTGGCCAATAATGGCGAACATACAAAATATTAGTGAGTTTTTCTGAATTAACTATTTACTTTCTACACGGTGTTATCATATTGTTTCTACATTGTGTTATTATATTGTTTCTACATTGCGTGTTTTAGTGTAAAATACAAAAATTTCTAAATTTGGAAAGTGTTCCCAAACTTTTGGCCAGTACTGTATATATATATATATATATAGTTAAAGTATATTGGGACGCACATCACTAATGTAGATACACCTTTATAATAAATCGACAATTTAACCAATTCTTNGTGCACAGAGATTACTGATGATTATTGTAGAAAGCTGGTCGAGTCAATGTCAAATCGCATTGCTGCGTGTTTGGCCAATAATGGCGAACATACAAAATATTAATGAGTTTTTCTGAATTAACTATTTACTTTTTACACGGTGTTATCATATTGTTTCTAAATTTGGAAAGTGCCCAAACTTTTGGCCAGTATAGTATATATATATATATATATAGTTAAAGTATATTGGGACGCACATCACTAATGTAGATACACCTTTATAATAAATCGACAATTTAACCAATTCTTGGCGCCAGTATGGACTAGCATGTGTAATTGATTTTGAATTAATTAATCGATGACAAACTAAATCGTTTAAACTACATTTTAATAATGCCTGATTAAAATGAACACAATCAAAATGATAATCACTAAAACATCGAATCTAGTTATAACCTCAACTAGGCCTAGGGTAAATTTTTAAAATATTAACAACACCGAAGAATCTCTAAAGGAGAAACTGAAAAAGGCATAGTAATAGAATCATTTTGTAATAAATTATGCGGGGAATTAGAAATAAAACGAAAATAAGCGTTGTTACCAAAAATGTAAAAAGCCTCAATCTATAAACAGTGTGCATTTGATAAATTGTAAAAATTTAATCATGAACTACAATTAAAAAAAGTAAGAACAACAAAATTAAAAGTTCATAGAGCCATTTAAACGATTACTAAGAACACTTGTAAATTAAATGTGCAATTTTCAAACAATCAACGATGTCAAGAAATATTAATCAGGGATTTTCAAAATAAAACAATGAACTAGAGAGCAATAACAGATTTAGCAGTCTGCAAGCAATATTTGAAGAAATACAATTATAATTGTGGCAGATAATCAGCCAGGTGTGTTGAAAAACATTGTTTGACTAAATTAAACGTCACTTTCCAGGGAAGACTACAGCTGAAAAATGCTGCATGTAAAAATGTTTTTTATGCTCACAGTACTAAAAATTAACTAAAAGTTTAGCAATGCGTGGTCATTCTCATCTACAAAACATAAATATTCAGAAATTAATCACTTCAAAAGAAACAATAATTAATTAGTCAAATTTACAAATTTAAACAAGAAATAAATCATCATGATTGAGATAGTTTAAATATAATTGATATTTTTAAATACGTAAAAACAAATTAAAAATAGAAATTAGTTAAATATATAGATGCAATTTGACTAATCGATTTCCACTCAAAGTAATGCTTTTTATTGTAACAAAACTTGGTCAAAGAAAAAATATATTAATTCCCATTAGAAGAAGTTTGATCAAAGTACTGAGCCTTATACTTTACATTTGAAGTAACATTTGCTTTTTAATATTAAAATATATTCCGTTAGCGAAGAGTAGAAAAAATTCTATATAATTCTCTATTTACAATTCAGTGATACAACAATCTATTGAAATTTAACGCCTTAAAGATTTTTATCATTAATAAAAAAGAACAGTGTAATATAATTTAAACCTGCTATTTTTCAGGAAGACGAGTGTTTTCCTTTAGGTTTACAAAATTCTAGAAGATGTTTTAAATAGCTATCCTCTGATAGCATTAGAGAAGTTCATATGATACATTTGAAATCCAGAAAGTCACAAAATATTTTGAATAGAGAATTGTGCTCTCAGGCATTTGAATAAAATTAAAATTACACTTATAATATGGTACATGAGTTTGCTCCAAGCAAGAAAAGAATCACTACATCCTTCGGGTGTGTCTTACAGGGATGCATGCGGAAAAAAATCTTTATGCAGCAATGGCAATTGCGAAATTTTAGTATATATAATTTTACACTACTCTGAATAACATCAGAGAACCAATCAGTTCGCAAAGCATTGAAAGTAAAAAATATATGCAAAACACTTTATAAATGTTTTAGATATGTATGTTGCCAATATTGCAATTTCAGATAATATTTCACTATATATATATATATATATATATATATATATATGATTACCACATCGATATTTGTCGTGTGCAAATGATGTAAATTGTACCCATCTATAAGGTGATTAAATAAACTCCAAGATATTTTATTAAATTCTGTTACTGTCCAAAAATAATATTATCTTATGGATGATATTGAATGTGCGAACTCTAGTTGGAATTAAGCTTACACATTAGTCGATTTTAAGGACATATCGAATTCAGGATAAGAATAAAATGAAAAATGATTCCATGCAAAATTTGATTGAAGTGTAATAGATAAGATGGTGATTAGAGAAAAGCGATAGTGGCTGCAATTTGCGAAATCCTGTATTATAATGAAAGTTTGTCAATAATGTGCTGGTGAAATTATTTTTAGCTCAAATTTTAAAAGTCTAAAAATACTATAACTATGCTAAAAAGGGCAAATCTGCTTGAGGTTAATAGAAAAGATTAAATTATAGAATGAGTTGAAAATTTGGGGGCAATGATATTCGGGATGCATAAAAAGTATAAATTGAACAGCTTTTCTAACTCAAATATTACAATAAAATCATTGTCAGCTCCAATTGTTCTAGTAGTGTGCGCAATTAGATTTGACAAAAAACGATTATGCTTACAAATATTGTTATTTGGTCAAAAAAAGCTTTGTAAATCTCATCTTTTGAAATATCATTAAATTTTGATTAACACCTGGTTTGAAATATTATTAATATATGAACATGAAAAGGAATATTAAAAAACATAAAATTCACTCTCATTAAAAATAATTACAAGGAAAATATCGTACGCATATAATGACAAGACCAATCTAAATATAGCAGCAGGAAATTGTCAAACAACAGATGAAAAAGATTAATTCTTGTATACAACCATATATCATTTATCTATAGATGAGAACCGTCGAAATAGATATTTTAGCCAACACGAGGAGCAAACGCAGATTCGAAAATGCAATTTATCTTAATATGTCACCCTGTCTCTGTATGTTGCGAATAAATAACCCTGTCTGAGTAAAAAATATAAAGATGTACATATTTTGTTCATAAATTCAATCAGTATGCTCCAAGTACTTGCATCTATAAAGATTTTGGAAATTGAGTAAATTGCCATTACCACTGACAAGCTACAAAATAAAAGTTTTAAGGAGATTTATGAGAAACCTTTCAACGTCACAGAATACATTAAAAGAAGGAATTCAGGTAAAATTATTAAATGTGTCTTTAACAACATAATTGTTTATAAATATTAGAATAAAACATTATTGTCAAAAGTCGGCGTTGTAATAGTAGGCAAAATCTATATAAAGCAGTCAAATAACCTTAACACTTAAAACTCACGAACTAATAAAGATATCCAAAATCTGGAAACAGCACAGAAGAGAAGATTGTCTCCTCTATTTATAAATAGTGCCCGTTTGTGAACGCACTTAGGCACGTTTTTGGGCGAAATCTCCGGATCCAGCTCAAGAACTCTGACTTTGCGTACCGCACGTCTTATTGGGCTTGGATGGTTCATCAACATAAAAGTTTTAGCTCCAAATAGGAATTTTCAAATAAGAACGGAGACTCTTTTTACGCAATTGAGGCACATCAATACACTTTATTTTTGGGTTAAGCAGACAAACAAAAATCGAACGACTAAAAGCAGTAATGAAAAATATACCCAACACATGCGATTAAAGTTAATACACATAAAAGAACATATAAAAGCATTTTAACAATTTAAGCAAATAGTAGCAATATCGCACAAACCAAGCAAAAACAATGTTTTTAAAAGAAAATAATCTTGATACGTGATAAGCATCTCTATCATTGAAAATTAATACAAACAAACGTATTTAGGAAAGATTTTATTCGATTATCGATTTGTTGGAAATGCTTCGTGAAATTCCATTGTTGAAAAGTTGAATTCCTTTGAAACATATATGGAAATTTTTAAACATAAAAAAAGTTACTTGCAACGCATTACTGGATGTATTTCGCGAGCGAATCGCTTGTCAGTTGATAAGCTGAAAACTTGGTCTTTATAAATGGAAATCGATAGCTGATGAACAAAGCACAGAACACCAACTACCAGGAAGTCAATGTTGGCTGAGAAAAGTGCGCATGCATAGGGATGAAATCGAGTGAAGCTTTGTATTTGTAATTAATACATTTCATAACGAAAAAATGCATTTTGAGCTAAATTTATTAAAATCGTTTCGAATTATGCTTTGAATGTAGATAAATTTCGGAATTTACATGGTAATATCGGAATTGGAAACACTCTATTGTAGTCACGTAATTTATAAACTTTAAACATGTTTTCAACAGGTAATTCATTAAAGCGGAATGTTATTTGAACAGTGGGAACTTATCACGGTAGTAATTTGTTTGAAAATCCTTATCGAACTCAACCAATCCAATATCCCAAATCCGCAAGGATTTATTCAGGTAGCCCGGTGTCACATTATACGTCTAAAAAAACTACTTTTTTTGATAGACAAAACTATAAGTACTTGCTTGCTAAATTCTGTTTAGCAAACTACACTTAAAATAATCTTTATGGAGACGAAGAAGTACAATGTAATTGAAATTCTAGCAATAAGCCTAGTTATATATAAAAAAATGCCACAAAATTATGCAGAACAAATTTTTCTAAATCGAATTCTCTTAATGGATACGATAAGTAAATTCGCATTAATGCACTTTTAATTTTAGATATATTAAAAAAATTAGATCTATTAACATCATTTTTCTGATATAAGGTATATATATATAAATATTTACGACTGGTTAACTCGTATCTATTTTCAAAATAAAAAATAAATGAATAATAATATTTAAAATTAATTCTGTCACTCAACATAAATTAATAAACTATCTACTATTTTAAAAATTGTTTTATTTGCATTGTTAGTTAATTAACCGGTCATGTCATTCACGAGCCCAGGTGTAGTTTTATTAACAAATAAACTAGAAATTGGGATATTCAAAAACTAAATTGAAATCGATCGAAATCACTTTCAGGATTTTCTACTGTCACTAGTGCAAGTTTCGAAATGAAAAAATCAAGCAACTTATCAAAGTTAAGGGAAAGTCATTATTTTCATCTGTACCGCTAGTATAAAAATGTGTATGCAAAGTCAAAAACATTCTTAGAAGATAAGAGAAAGGACCATATCTCATATCCAATTAAAATTATTTTCAAGTGATACGACATTTTGATAGTATACTTCACAAACGTGGTAACGTGTAAAAAAGTAAGGTTAATGAAAGATCTTCAAGTCTTAAGATCCTAAGCACATTTAGCTACATAGCCAAGTATGGATTTTCAAATCTTCATGCATTTACTTGAGCTGCGCTCAAGAAAGTTCAGAATTTTAAAAATTAAAAACTCGACTGCGTTTAAAGTTACAAACAAAATTTTTCATTGAAACTTAGTAAACATGCGAACTAAAAAGCAATACAAAATCTCCCACCAAAATAAAACAAGGTTGTTTAAAATCAATAGCATAGAATTACGCAGAAAAGCTTAAGTATGTATAATTCATTTCAGCTGGAATCGTCTAGTCATCTTTTCAGATGAACAGGTATTTTGAAAAAAAATCAATAGCAAACAATTTAACATGAAATTCATAAAAATAGTTTAAAAATATTCTGTTTAAAAAGCCTACTAATTAAACATTAGGTATCGTTCGAATTATTAATTAGTGTTACGAATTAGTAAATGGTTAATTTCACGTAATAGGTCCTCACAATTTTGGCTTCTATTTAGTATACATAATGGAATAGATTTCATCAAAACAGTTTGCAATATGCATTGCCTTACTGTATATTATATTATCCAGTAAGTGATATTTTTAATACATTATTATGAATTATATGTTATATCCAGGTGTGTTAATGGACCCACATGTCATTTAAATTACATTTTAAAAAATACATGAATACCTTCGCAGATAAATATCGTTTGGAAAACGTCAAAACTAAAACACATTTTGAAAATGCAATTTGTTTGAAAAAAGTAGAATTTCTATGCAACGGGGACCCACAATATGAGCGCAACCGACCCACATTTAAATTATGAAGAACATAAGCTTAAAAATAGTAATTTATTCACACGCTTACTGCTTATATCCATAGGTCACAAATGACAATAAATTTGAAATATGTATTTAAAATTCATTAATACTCCGGCAATTAAATATGTTTGCAAATGAGATGTAACAAACGCATTTGGTGAGTTTAACAAATGTATACATAAACATAAAATTCAAAGAATTATATAATAACGTTCCATACATATTATTATTGATATACATTGTTTAGATGAAGAACATACATCTAAGTAAGATGACAAATAGTTCTAATCAAATAGTTCAGGATTTCAAAAGTAGGCCTATTCATTTCATTAACTACAAACCAGTTACTTCCAATCCTTTGCCGCAAGCATCAACGCCGAATCTTGCCAGTGTTTCCAAATTCAGGTGAGCTTTTAAACAAACAATAGTCATAACATTATCATTAAATTTATTAGCCAACATAATCAAAATCAACCTCTTCTCTATCACAGTTTTAGCTACTATTTCAAAAGTTGTTTTACATAAAGAAGCACATAATCGATTTAGATCCTCGATTTTCGAGCATAACTCAACACCACAATACTGAAGACACGGTTGGCATGTTTAAAACATGTTTAAAACATATGTTAAAACAGTGTTTTAAACATATGTTTTAGCAAAGTATTTTTGTCACTACTAGTTTCGTGCTATCACGAAATACCATTTTACTTACGTGAACCGAAAAATGAATGTTGATAAGTGTATCATAATTAAATGGTTTTAGGAAAATGTTAGTAACCTGAAGTGATTCTGTCTAAAAGCTAAAATACATTATTTTAGCGTTTAAACATTTTTTGTAATAATACACTACTTTACGAATCCTGCTGCTAGATTTGTTTCCGAAGAAACCTTATAATCATGTATATATTTTTTCTGTAATTGTGGGCCTGTTTAAATCGTATCTTATCCACCTAAGCTCAAACACTGTCAAAATAGTATTCAACTCTAATAAAATTAAATATATGAAAAAAGACTAAAAATACCTCTGAGAATTGACAAAATTTTCAAAAATTATATTTTTGCAATAATAAGAATGATAAGTGGCCTCTATATAAAACTTCCGCAATAGACTACTTGCAGCCACATGACAGCTATTCGAAATTCACAAATTTATTATCCGATGGGAATGACAAGGACAGCTTTTTTTGTGAGCTTATAAAGTGCCACTTAAAAATGCTTCAACCATCAGAAGCCGTAATTCTCTGCTCCCTCCAAATTTGTTACAAAAACTGAAAATTCACTATACCTACATTTTACCTTTAGTAAAGGAAATTAATACAAGTAAATGGGAATGGATTTTTGTATTTAAGACTACAACTAACTAACAGCAAACAAGGTTATATTGAAATAATAATTAGAATAATACGTGCATATCACATACAAATAAATTAATTTAAATAGTAAATTGTAAATACAATTTCTAATCCATTTAAGACGGATTTGCGAAATAAGGTAATCCAATAACCTCTTTTGTAATTCAACAATGTATATCAAATGTTGTAATTGCATTAAAGCGACAGAGATTAGAGTGAGAGACGCTTTGAGTTAAAAAAACACAGACATAAGTTTGTTTCAAGTGATGGCCTATTAATGGCAATACATTAGAAATTTCGGAATTAAATTGCATCATTACAAGAGAATATTTTAATTGCATCACGGAATTTCATAATGATATTGATCCTTGATTTCAGCGGAGAGTTGATTTTCAGGACATAGTTGCTAAAAATCCTCATGCGGAACGTCTTCTGGTCTCTGAAACTGTCCTACCTATAAATGAGACCTACACGTACACAACTAACAGCCCAACCTCTAAAAAAACTGATATTGCAAACAAATTTTTAATAATTACCGTGATTATTCAACCAACCCTGGGCTATATTCCATCTGCAATTTAATCTTAATATGCCTACCGTGATTTTCAAATTACACACCCTTTGTACAGATTTTCGGACAATTTTGTTCAGCACTATACATAAATTTGAAAATTCTTGGTAGATGGTGATGATTTTCGCTAAACGTTATTATTGAACTTGAAATACGTGAAAGTAATACTTCCCAATGAAAAATCTGATTATTTTCAAAACTTTTAAATTTCATTCATACCAAATTTTTACTAATAAGGTCAAAAGCTCATGGGAACAGCAACTAACCTAAAAATTTTGCTTGTTGACTTTCAATGAAAAACATTAAGTTGCATATTTTTATCATGGACAAACTGTGTAGATACGTCATAGTTCGATTTTTTATGAATATAATCCACTTAATAATCAATAAAAATTTTAAGATTAATAAACAGTCAAAGAGAAATATCATAAACGCAACTTGTGCAGCTACAGAAAATTGAAAGCAGCAAAGTTGAAAAATATGTTTACAAGAAACCGATTTCACACTGTCAACTGCTAGATTTACATATGTATATATACAAAGAGTGTTTCACAGCTCGCGTGCCATATAGTAATTTTCTTTTTGTAGTTCAGGTTTAATTATACATGTATACGACTGCAAAACTATCAACAAAAGATGATGTGTAATTGGTACTAATGTTTGGAAGAGATCCGGACAACAAACCGATCTACACCATTGGCAATATTACTATCTGGAGTGTGATCAACCATTGGCATGAAACTGGTTCAGTTGCTAATCTTGAAATATGTTCTAGAAGTCCTGTGAAATCAGTAACAAAATAAGCCTAGAAGTAAAAATTTGCAAATCATCAGCACATCGTATTCTTAAGACGTAGAAACTGCAATAGTACAAAGTGCAATTAGAACTCTGTGATTGGATGTGCAATCATATGGATTCTTGAATAGCGTTCGGTGATGAATAAACTTTTTATTTAAATTGACAAGTAAACAGAAACAATATGCACTATTGGTCAAAAGTAAATCATAACTTGAACGAGAAGGGAAATCATCAGACCAATGCGATACTAAGTATCGCATTGCATCAGACCAACCCTGAAATCATTGAGTGGACAGGAAATAACATATAATTAAAATGAATATTATGGTAATGCAAGCGATGAACAATTTGAGCATCAATAAATATGATAGTCTTACATACTTTTATAAAAATCTGCCCTATGGGACAGCTTGTGGAATTGCTTAGAAATACAACATCGCACTTCAATTGAAATCAAACTGCTAAATTCCCTATACACCATGGGTTAAGGCTAGAACAGACTATATCCTAATTTTGTCATTATGAAAATTATTAATACAGGCAATACATTAGATTTATTACTATGAATTCTACTATGCTGGTTAATGTGATTAGTGATCACATTTTTTGAAGCAGGGAGCACTTTTCAACTTTCTGTAGAGATCAAGACCTTTTCTACAGGCTATCCTTGCATTGCTTACAAATAAAATGTGAGCCTACAAGAATATTTTACAAACTTGAATTCATATAAATGTCTAATTCGAAAATTTTATGCATCGCTTACTTTACATTTCATGATAACACTCTTGTGAGCAGAACAATATCAATAATATTAGAAATGTATAGAATGACTCTTAAAAAAATTCTCGAAAATGCGATAGAAAATCATTAATTTAACACTAATAAATCAGCTTAATAATGTAAGTAACACGGTATAGCTCGAATTTAACAAAAATTTGACCTGATTGATTTTAGCTATAGATTCACTATAACTTAAATAAATTTGCATTCTTAAAAATTGGTATTCAGATATGTTCACTCAGAATGGATATTATTTTTTGCTAAATTGAGCAATATGCTTTTAAAGTACAAGTAAAATATATTTATAAATGTTGTATAACATTATTTCTCACACTAACAAACGTAGTTATGTACGCACTGCACATACAAGTCCATGTATCCGATTTTTTGAACTTATTAAAATATTTTAATCATGCCTGGGTAGTTTGGGGTTATCATAGGCATTAAATGAATCACTAATATTGTCATCTAGAAATGATAAATTTTGATAGAAATGATATTTATAAGTTTGTGTGTGTGTGTGTTTGCAGAGTATTGAAGTAGTTTCTTCCTATTGTTAATTAAAAAGAAGAACAATTTGGGTGAATTGAATCATGCGTTATTGTAACTATTAATCAACTTCTATTTAAATCATTACAAACATGGTGCAATTAATTTAATAAAGGTAAGAGTTTTTCAACTATTTTTGATTAAATTTTATGGAACATAGTGTTCCTACTAAGCAAATATATTATCGAGCAAATTAAATCAAACAAACTGTCAAAATTAGCATTCTCCATCAATCAATTAGTTAAATAATAAAAATATCAGCTGTCAAGGCTGTGCAATTTTATTTTTAAACTAATTA
Source organism: Hofstenia miamia (assembly GCA_900660155.1). Classification (NCBI taxonomy): domain Eukaryota; kingdom Metazoa; phylum Xenacoelomorpha; order Acoela; family Hofsteniidae; genus Hofstenia; species Hofstenia miamia. The sequence goes on along the minus strand of CABFPE010000269.1, from coordinate 479,541 downwards.
AAGCGCAATATTGTAAATTGTGTTGTAAATGAAAATTTACATTCTGCCAAAACGTAACAGGGTGGGCATTATAATTAATTTGAAGTATTTGTTCTAAGAATGCATTAAAAGGTGGAATTGTACTAACATTTAAACCAGAAGAATCTAAAATGGTCATACATAAATTCCTAATTAGACCCTAAACTAATATGTTATTTTTCTCAATGTCAGCCAAGCCAATTTTAAATGGAAGAACAAAAAACGCCAAATCTTCTCCTAACTCAATAGTAAATCTTTCTAAAAAATGACGATGGGACCAGTATGCATTACAATCAACAAATGAATTTTAATCCCACAAATAACTACGTAATCCGCTCTCCTTCAAGCTCTACTCTTGCAATCATTTTCATTCTTGAATACGTGAATAGTGAAGTTTAACTGAAAATTTTAAATTTGTTCAATAGCAACAAGAGAAATTTAGGAGTACGGTTGGGTATGGCTAAGAAAATATTTTCCGACAAGCGGCCATATATATATATATATATATATATATATATATATTTGTTGCTTG
>CABFPE010000269.1:420215-478767 GCA_900660155.1 Hofstenia miamia | reverse complement strand
TATATATATATATATATATATAGCTATAATGAATTTGTTAAATTACGTTCAAATTCCAGTAATTGATCACAAGGAAATTCATAAAACATATGAGGAAGTTGGGAATATTATACAAGTTAATATATGTGAATTCGCTACATATTTTCTTCACAAATTTTATTGAGTAAAATATTTTTGGGAACGTGATTAAATGAAATATTCTGTCTAACTTAGCTGATAAAAATAAAAACAATTTAGTGCCTTATTTAAACTATTATATCCCAAGAACTTTGAAATTCAAAAATCATGATAGTTGAGCACATGAATGCAATTAAAAATGAGAAATCGTGTTTTTAGATGTATAAATTAGTTTGGTTTCCGTTGCGCAAAATGGAGTTTTATTTTTAAAAATAAAACTGGGCCTACATAACGCTAAAAACTGCAACTAGATTGTAAGGTATCTATGAGATGTTAATTGCAATAGAAAAATCAACACGCTTAGATGTACTTCCGATATAGGAATTAAGAAATGGACGCTATTATATATTTCCCAAAATTCAGGGGTCAATTCATCAATTCATAACAAAAAACACAAGCTCAATTTAGTAAATTACATAGTTAATTGAAATGCAATTTGTAGTTAAGTTCGTGTTGATAATAGTAACACAGTCTGCTGAAGTAATTAGTTATGCAAATATTGAAGAACATTACTGCATCCTCATTTAGGTTAGAATGGAAATTTCTAATCAAATTTATGCTAAATATTATTTATGCATTAAACGTCTTCCAGGCATATTTATAGATATCGACTAATCTGGTCAATTTACAATGGGCCTGCAAAATAATCCATTCTTAATAAATATTACCTATGACGTAAACCCACAGTTAACAAAACGCGAAAACGACTTATACTTAAAGTTTAATGGCAATCTGTAAACTCAAGTGGTTTCTGCAATACCAAATGTAGCTATTTGATAAGCAATTGTAAAAACTTTGCTCTTGCTGAAAGCAAGTTCAATTCATTTTCTGTGAAACAATGCTTTCGTGGATCTGAGTGAATTGCAAATAATTCTTCTAAAAAATTGCTACTTACGTTAGACAAATATTCACTTGCACAAATAAACTATTTTAATGTTATCAAATAATAAAATTATTTCTTTTCGAATAGGTGTTCAAAATAGCAGTAAAAAATTCGTTGATATTTGTGTCCAGTAATTTAATCCTTGTACGATTTTCAATAAAACATGCATTAGTTTTCTTCAAATTAGAATTCACAATTTTAAAATATGCTTTAAAGATTTCCAATTGTGTTTTCTCAAAATAAATTTTAATTTTGAATTATGAATAAAGGATTTCTTCCTTTCCACGACTGACTGCAAATCGACATTTTCTCCTTTAATCAACTTACACATTTTCTCTGTATGTACGAATAGGATCTTAGTTTTTCAATCTGAAAAAAACGAGACCATTACAAAATAACTGGAAACTCCTATCTTTCAAAAGACGAATTGATGGGATCTGTTTCCAACTACGGTGTATATATTTTTAACACAAGACAGTTTGTAAATGCCAGTAGCATATGCAGGAAGTATGAGTAGCAAATATATAAATGACTATTTCAAAATACTTTAAGTCGTCAACGGTTTCAAAAAATTACACACCTTATATTGAATTGATTTCTATTTTCACTGTATATTGCTGCTTTGTTTTTTCTTGCCATAAATATAATAGTTTTTACTAATCTAAATTTACCTTTAATTCACAAATGCAGAGTCATAAATTCAATGAAAATTTGAAAATTAATCTAAGGGTCACAATGTCTTGAATTGATCGAAGCCTATTTCTAGAATTTGAAACACTTTTGAGTCAGCTCTAAATAAAAAATTGTGTGGCTAATAAAGAGCTCTCATGAGCCTTAAGTTTGATACCCTTGACTTATATTGAGAAATTCAATATAAAAAGGAGTGGCAAACACGGATTTTAAGTGAAATTACAATTTTACGATAGCTTACCAAATGGTTTTACGAGATAGTTATGCCACATGAAATAATACAATTAAAAACAATTTGTTATGATGACAAACCAGCTGCATTGCCAAATGTCTTGAAATTAATACAATTAAAATACTAGATTAATAGTCTCTAAATAGGCAGACCAGAATTTATTACTACTATAATACTGGAAAATGTCTAAATATAGCGGTTATGTAATTTTTACAACTAAAATAAATAAGCTGTAATAATTGATTATAAACGAAGAGCGTTTGTCAATAACATTCTAATTTTTCTAGAAACATCTTAATATTTTGAAGAAAAGTCACTAATAAAATTCACTTAATATTACTGTATTAAATATAGTGTATTCGTTAAATGCAGCCTTCAAAATTTCGTCCAAACAAAAACGTTGCACAATTTTTTGGGTAACTAATACAGTGAAGTTATAGACTAGATAAAGACTACATATATATATATATATATATATATATATATATATATATTTCGAAATTGTTTTCATCTTTAAAAGAAGAGAGAAAATGTCTCCACAGCTAGGAGGCAGAAATTTTCATGCGGTAAATAGCTAACAATGAAGATTGAAAACTATATATATTGTTTGCTTAAAAATTAATTTGATCAATACATGTATACGTAAACTACGAAAATCATTTTAAACAGGTTTTGACTTCTCTATGACTGTCCATGACCACGTAGCTGCTCAAAAGATTGTCTTGGATGGAGATTCATATAAATTACACTGCTATAGCAATTAGCTCACTCAAACAAAACTTAGTTTGATTGTAAATAACTAGTGCTTAAACTTTTGTGGTAGGTCAATATAAATAATCTCTGCATCTGTTGTTTATGTGAAAATCTCAATTTGAATAAATTGAAAATTTCACATTTATGACCTAATTTCACTGAAATTGTAATTAAGAATAATAATGTTTAAACATTTTAATGCGTTTTAATAAAGAATTACAGAATTTATAATCCTTATTCACATTTAATGAAATATCCACTATCTCCACAACTTAGATTATTTAGTTGTACACAATAACTTTTCTAAAAAGTCATACTTTGAATGATTGAACTCTAGTTGAAAAATTAAATTTGCAAAATTTAAATTTTATGTTCGATAGATGGCGCCTACAAGAAGTTAAGCAAGACATAAAAATTAATTCCCAATTCAAAATTTAAAGAAATATGCCCCAACAACTGCACTATATCGCTGTTAAATTTCAATCAAACACAATTTGAATAAATGTATCAAATTCAAGTAAGTGAAGAGTAAATGAATTCTTTATTTATAAAAAATTGCAATTTTATTAATATATTTTCAAAATAATAAGTGTCAAAGCAAATTTATTGCAGTAAATAAATGACAGTAAAAAAGAGCTACAAACTACAAATACATGTATTTACAAAATAATAATAAAATATATATAGAATAAATGTGTGTGTGTGTCTATGTGTGTGGTGAGCTCAGTGTAAAAAACCTGTAAATGTGTTTAGCATGTTTGTGTCTCCGATTGTATTTTGTCGATGTAAAAGTATGATTTTTAATTTTTTTCTAAATTTTTTGTAATTTTTTTCTATTCTTATCTCATTTTGTAAATCATTCAAAATATTAGAGGCTGCTCGGTGAAAACTAGGATAGGAAATACTGCTACAAATAAACTTATGTGATCGAAGATTTACTTTTAAGAAATTATCAAGAAAAGAAATTGATTGTCGGCCATATTTATACTTAAATAAAATTGAATCTGCATGGAATTGTATTTGATATAGGGGGATAATATATTATACTTTCGTCTGTATTCACTAACATGGTCATGCTTACGTGCAAAATTTAATGTTTTTAATGCCCAATTAAAAGTTTTTGATAATAAATAGCGGCTTTTTGAATTAAAATTTATAAATAAAAATGAACAATAATGTAATTGCGATAAGCAAAAGGCATGTAATCATTGAACGTGATAAACCAGGTTTATTTTAATATTTTGAATTGCAAAAAAATTGTAAGGAAATTGAGAGATGGGGGAATTTTACACATTTTGATAAATATCAGCAGTTTTGTCATTACTTATATTAAAATTCAAACAAAATGTCTGTTTCATAGATTCCCAAGCAAACAACTACTTCTAAAGAGTTCAAACCAATCCTAATTAATCTAAGCAACTTCTCGAACAATTAAGTCTTCACTACTACAAGGGAACAATGCCTTTTAAAGATTTTGCGGACATTAAAACTAAGAATAGTATGACTTAAAGTAATGAATAGAAATTAAAAGACTTTACATTTATGGATTTTGAAAAATAATAATTGCTCTTTGAAATTGTAAAAGGAAATGCTTTCCCCCAAGAAGAGATTCAATGCTTAGAGAAGCGGCAGAATAGCGGAGGTATTACCAACAGGGAAAACTAAAAGGATGCATTGAAATTGATTCCTACACAAAAATACAGGCACAGGAAATATAAGACAAGATCTTAAAATAATTGAGTAAAGTGATAAAACTTAAAAATTCTATCAATGCAGAACAATTTTTTAGAATTGTGAATGTCTGTATTTTTGCGATCCCAAAAGTAAGAAATCAAATCGTAACATCCGTTTGATTTTGCGAACAATTATTAAAGTAAAACTGTATGTATCTATTTTCAATACAGAAAGTGAGGCCTTAATATAAAATCTGCTAGTGGAAAAAATTCTCTGAAAACTCAATTTAAAATTTAAACAACTCCCAAAACCAAGGGATTTTGTTATTCAATTTTACCTTCACCACTTTTTTAGCAGCATTAAGCTTCAGTTTATGATTCCTTGGGATTTTGTCACATCCACAAATCTGAACGGAGAAGATGATAACAAATTTTATTGTATTGACTATCTATTTGTCTCATGACTATATAAACATGGAATGATAAGCAATTATTTCATAGCTAAAAATATAAATCAAATGATACGTTATAGCTTAGAAACAAATACATAAGAATTCTTCGATTACTTCCTGCCAAACTTCAACTCAAATTATAACTCATTTTTCTTTGTCCAGCAAATAAAATTATTTTATCTGTTTTCTACTAAGAAACCTCCCGCTTAAGGAAACTATCTAATCGATTCAGAAAATCTGTATTGTCGTCACCTGTAGACAAATAGACGTAAAGTCGCTTAAAGTGTGAGTATGGCCTAGAGTGAATAAACTCACTGTAAATTCTAAAATAGCTACCAAGAGTGGATTCATGCACAAATATGCACAGCTATATTGCTGTAATCGTCGTGCACGATATACAAAAATTTAAATTGCTAACGATGAAAGTAATCATTTAAAACCATGCTATTTTCAAGGTAGTAACCTTGTTTAAAATTACATGCTAAAAATTCCCGAAATAGATTTTTAGTTACAAATAAAAATTAAGCAATTATACATGAGATTTCTATGTATTTTGTTATTCGAAAAGAATAATACTCTTTGTAAATTTCATCTTTTCATATTAACAATTTGCAAAAATGCAACACTTCAAAAAGCCTATGAGACACTACCGATTTAAGAATTTATGGAATAGTAACGATATTGAAGAGATCGTCCAGCATATTATTTTTTAATATTTGAATAGGTTTAGCATTGAAATCTGATTGTTATTTCACAACAGTCGTAGCATGAGGCTAAGTACACCTTTTCAACTGTAATCTACTTCAGATCAAGTTTTAATGACAAATAGAAATTACAAGAAATTTTCAAGATTTTTAATTACTATGATTATATAAACCTTAAATACATTAGAAAATTCGCTCAAATTATTTATGCGCTGCTGATGCTGCAGTCTTGTTCAATTTTTAATCTCATAGCAATGAAAAACTTTGTTTCAAACATATATGAACCCAAGATCACATTTCTGATTGTAAATATCTACTGGCTTCGTTCTAACAATTAAACATGAATTATCATTATAAGGTAGATTACTTGACATTATCTTACATCTAAAAATGTGTACACTCAAAACAAATTGAATGTAAAATACATAAAATTCAAATACAGCACATTTATGCAGATGAGCCGATAACATGCACAAGATGCACCAAAATTTATCAACCAAATTCCTTGTTTATATCCTAACACAGGTATAAGTCGCATTGCAAACCTTGAATTATGCAGTTATTTGAGAAAAAGTGCCTGATTGTACACCATTTTCAAATCGCGAAAAATTTCTATGCAATGCTGCAGGCTCTACGAAATTCTCTAAAGGTAGAAACCGAGAATGAGACTATGTGCATCAGTGGCGTACGCAATTGGGCATGCCATCTTTAATATTAAAGATGGCCGTGAGTTGGGGGACGTGATGGAATGTCCTCTCGTCAGGTTTTCAAAAGTGATTTTGACCGGCTAAATCAAAAAATCAAAAAAATGAAAAATTTAAAATATAAGGTCGTGGAACGCATTTTTTAGGGTCTCTTTTCTAAATATTTGGTCATGACTAAGATGTCCCCGTCAACTGCTGTACAACATAATAAATAAATTTCTTCGATTAGCATAACATAAATCTATAGGTTAAAAATATGTGAATGATGCCATCTAGTGTTTCAACAAAAAAATAACTACTTGAAAATGACTGTTCATTTAATGGAAATTTTTCCATTCTAAAACTGAAACGAATCAAATCCTATTATAACAGTAGACCACTATATTTTTTTAATGACAAATTGTAATGAGCAAAAAGCAGAATGTAAGAATTCTAAATTAAAATACTTTTAAGAACGTTTTTCAGCCTAATCTTAATTAACTGACAAAATTATTAAAATCTGTTATATTCATTACCGAAATACGAGATTAGAATATCCACAGGTTCATTTATGCAATAAATATCACGCATTCGTCAAACATTGCATCGGACATCTGAATAGTCTTCTTTCCCTTGCGCGAAGTCCGCGATTGTGAACACAGCTTGGACGGTCTATGTACAGAAGGTACAATAGTTGAGGTTAGTTTTTGCTGCTATGCGCTTTAGATCTTTTTTTGAATGGAACGGAGAGAAATTGAAATGGTTGCAAAAATCCCCATTGCGGAGGACACATTCAGGCATTGACGCCTCAATATCCACTGGCTTAATCGACGCATTGACGGGTAACACAGCGAATTTCAAATCAACTCTGAAAATGCTACTAAGCGAAATTCACAAGAAATTCGAACCCAGTCGACTATTTCTCTTTGACATTATTGTTCCTTCTCGTTTTGCTTGGCACGGCATCCATCTCTCCAACACAGGATTCTCACATTTCATTAGTAATTTAAGGAACTTTTTGTCTAATTCAGCCAACCCATTTCGCCCTACAATATCTCATTATTCACTTCGCAACCTGGATATTTCATACGCAAACGCTGCATCTAGTCACTTTCGTACTTGCCATCATCTTCTTCTCACGCCTCAACGCAATATCACTCAATCTCCTACTCTCATCTAAGATCAATGAACTTATTCTTGCTAATAATATATTATCCGGTATCCGGTAGTCAAAATATCCGGAATTATCCGCTATCCGGTATATTCAATTCACTATTGGGATCCCATATCTATAAACAAGTTAAATTTTACCGGATACCTGATATCCAGATCTGGTTGTGTAATTGCCGATTTGACCGGATACCGGATTCCGCAACATCCCTAAATTCTTCTCGTATCTAATGTTAAGATATTATAGCGGTTTAACACATTCACTGCCTGCTAGTAGTCCACATATGGACATAGACGCTTTTATAAAAGCAAATTAACTGTTAGTGATGCATTAATGGTTTCTATTAAAAATTTTCTTAATTTTCGCAAATGTTTAAACGCCTATTTCAAACTAAAATTTGAAAGATTTACAAAATATTTATATTAGAGGCTTTCATTTGCAGGGCAGATTGATAAGGTAGACCTTGTGCGCACTCAGGTAATGATGAAGTTTGTGCGAAGGATGATTCTTGTGACTGAAGTATATAAAAAAATTTTTAAATTAGAAATCCAATTTTTGTAAATCACTTAAATTCTCTCCATACGCAGTGTCCAGATGAGGCGGTCTAATGCAGATGGGAACAACAAATAATCTGAAATATTTTGTTTTCTGAAGACAATTTGTGTGAGTGCCGTCCAGGCGTCATGTGCAAAGTCAGAGTTTGTCGCGATTTTAAATCATTAGTTCGTGAGTTATAAGCGTTTAAAAATTTTTTGTTGAAGTCATCACTGATTTTGAAAAATTCCTAGTGGAAATAGAGTTAATGTTTCGATTATGTTATAAACTTATGAAATTAACTCACTGAAATGACACAACTTAAATAGAATTTTGGAAGAGCATATAATATCAATGCAACATTTCAAAATGTAAATTTTATTTTTCAACACACTGCTCATAAACTACGTGTATATAGCATTCACTCAATTTGGGTTGATTTGTGTTGACTATTGCTCCAATATATTTTTTTTTCAAAATGGCCACAATAATATCAAAAAGAGCTAATTAAAAAAGGTATCCAAAATCTAAAATCCTACAAGATGTAGTGTCTTCTCCACATCTACATAAGTAGAAATATTTAAAGTAATGTTTGCTCGCATTTGCTTTATATTTTCTCAAACCTGCACATTAAGTATTGGGAGAAGTTACAATTTTTTCACAAAAATCAACATCTTCAAAGAAAATTTTAAAAACATTTCATCTTTTCAAGCCTGTTAACTAATAATTGTGTTCCATATTTCGATTTACGATTTCCCTAATAGACTTGGAGAAATTGTTTGAAAATGTGGGCAAACGGTTTTTCATTTTAAATCTACATCAGTCTGCTTAAAGTTAGGAAAAGTTGAAAATCCTCACCTACTTTCTGAATGCATTTTGACCTCTTTGGGGGATAATATTAGATACAGGCGTGCACTAAAATATGAAAACTTATTGTATTTACTGAGTTTAGTAATTGAATTTCTGTATCTTTTGATCTTACATCAAAAGGACCTGAGCCACAAATAAATAGTAACACCCATCCACTACACCACTGCTCGGTAATGCACGGGTTAAAGGTCATGGGAGGAACAACTAACTTAAATTATTTGGTTTTCTGTAGATAGCCCGCCAAAGCCTCGACCAGGCGCACCTTGGGAAAGTTAAAGCTCGTTACGCCAACGATTGCTACCACGCCTGCGAATGCTACCACTTCGCGATTGGCAAATGTGATTTTATGAAAGTTTACCGGGTAAATACATGGTTATGGTTTCACTTAGTCCCATTACTTTCATATTAATCCTACTTTTATTTTGATATTATCCTGATGTTACATAATGACTAACTGGAATCCATACACTAGACTTAAAATCCCACAGTGAATATGGTTGCAATATAGGAAATGCAATTGTCAATATAGTTTCATCATCACACATATAATTAAAAATTAATGCAATTTCAGATTGACAAGCATTGTCTTAATTAGCAGTTAGTTTGGATATAAATTACTCTAAAAGTTATATTATTTCAACGAATACTAACTTAGAAAATCACTCAGTAACAATACCTGAACAAAATTGGATAGTAAAATCAGCTTCGCTCTTATTGGTAGAAATATTTTAAAAAAGAAATTTAGTGGCTATGCTGAATTTTCGAGATTTTTACTACAACTACTTAAGAAACTGCATTATTAAGTATGTCAGCAAGGTTAGATTCTACCAAATTTAAATTTTTATTTATTTTGTATTACGTTACTTATATAAAATATCTGTAAACGTTATTTTTCCAGTAAGTTATCTAGCACTCGAAATTCATTTTAATAGACGTATTTTCCTATTGAAACGAATAATTAAATGTGTTCATATTTTGAGAATAGTAGGCCTATAAGTATTGATAAATTCAGTTACTAATAGCAAACCATCTATCGTTAATTACAATAATGAAAATTTTATATTTTGCAATCAACTCACAATATAAGTGTTCTGGTAAATGTTTCATTTATATTTTCACTCGATATTTGGCGTTAAAACGAAATATGCATGCTCGCTGCTTTTTGAGAATGTTGATTGTGGATACTGTTAATAAAATAAATTGTAATTACACATGGTATAATAGGCAATCCGAATTGCAGTTGCAATTGGAAGATATTTTAAGAGCAATTTTTTATGGGCACAGCTCCAAATGTGGACCTTTGAAAGCTAAAATTATCTTAGAGTAAAAATGTATTCCTTGAGCTAAAAGCAAACCGGAGTTAGAGTGTGAAAAATGTAGCTACTATCTAACATTCTATATTACGTCGGAATCACAATTTAATCTCCTACGGCATATAAAGAGTGATTATTCCTACAGGTTTGTTTCCCCAACGGCCTAAATACTTCCAAGATGAGATCAGGAAATTCGTTATATTCTGTTCTTCTGTTAGCCAAGATTGAATAGATTAGGCTGTGAACTTTAAAGGACATTTACTTGATTTGCACTTTTTCTAAATATTTCATTTTCTAATGAAATATTTGTACTTCAAACGTCTAACAGCACGCTTCATTCAATTTGCTTATTAGTTCTATACCTATAAAGTATACAGAAACTGAAAAATCAACTTACAAGATTTTCACCCTAAACTTATCTTTATTTTTATAAGCCCATATATTGAAATGCAGAAATAACAAATAATAAATGTATATTCGATGAATATTAGCCCTATTAGGAGGACCAGGGTGTTTGCAAATCTGTTAAAAAATTGAAATGGCTTAGGCTACGAGTAGACAATGTGATTGGTAGCAAAAGCAGTCACAAAATCACGTCACATCGCTAATTACATGGGTTGGTTAGACGTGCGATTCTACCAGAATGTGACGGATCACATGTGACCAGTCACATAGTCTAACTCTAGTCTCATAACTAACTACAAATTGTTTTGGGACATTTTAAGAAAATGGCGTGAATTTACTAACAACATGAAAATGGTAATTTGTAAAGACAATGAAAAATGTATTTAGGTATAAGAAAGTTACAATAAGTTTATCCGAAAAGCGATTTTGTGTTAGCGAATGCATTATTCAGTCGCAATTTTCCAATAAGTTCTTGACAATAAAATTATTATTTTCACTTATTCTACCTTCCTAAGAAACCGATTACTAACTGTATTATCGTAATTTAAAAATATTCCATGTAAACACAAATCCCTGAAGTTTTGTTCTAAGTAAAATATAGTTGCTAAATAACACAATACTTATGGTTTTCATAGTTAAACAACAGAGGCATGCTACTCAAAATGAAATTTTTGTTGAATTAAAATTTTAGAGATTTCGTTAGAAATAAATAATAAGAATTAATGAAAAAAACATCTCGAAACTAAGAGATTTTTCATTAGCATTAATGCATTTTAATTTCATTAATTGAATCCCTGAGCTCAAAGAATTTCTCTTCTAATGATATTATATTTAAATATTAATTATTTGTATTATACATACATATACACATAAATAACTGGGGAGAAACATAAACCAAAATTAATAATGAAATTAACTATAAATATTTAATCAACTACTCCAATGATATATATATATATATTATGTCGTGTAAATAATTCATTCATAATAACTCAAATCACACTATTTTACCTTGAAATGCAATAAATCTCTCATTGTGAATGTACACAAATTTACAAATAAAACAACTGAAACAACTAAAGGGAGACAAGAATTAAATTTAATGACTAGCAAAAAATACTATGGTTAAACAAATACATTTTGCGTAAGAGATTTGGAATAAATGGCTAAATGAGGTCATTGATCTTTAATTGTATATTTATTAAGTTCAGAAAATATTTAGTCATTAATTAATTGCAAACACTGATAAAAATATAAGAAAATTCTTTTAGAAAAGTTAAAAGCATTTGTATCCTCTAACGTGTTATATTATTAGGTAAAATGCAGCACAGCTTTAACCTTAAACTTCCTATGTCCTTTATAATGGATACTTTCAAGCAACTTTCTCCAAGTATTTTATGAAATTTAGAAATCCTAAGACAGATACATCTATTGATGAACATGCTCGAGCGCAACGTAGAAAATCGTTACTAAAGTTTATTGTTGTGGCTGAAGTACTTGAAGAGTCATGATTTTTCATTGAAAATTCAAATTTATTAATAAGTAGTAAATTCGCAGTATTTCTATTGTTCACGTAACAAAAGGTCGAAAGCCTCACCGAGCCAGTGGGGGATCCAAGGGGGTTGGGGGTATGCCTTACTCCTCATCAGCAAAAAAACAAACAAAATTTTCCTCCTAATTTTAATTTTCTCAGAACTTAAATGCACTGTTTCATCAAAGATTTCTATTTTTAAGACTCGAATTCCTTCCTCCAAAGAGTAAATGATATCAAAATTCAATTATCCATATTTTATAAAGTTAGTAAGTGCAAATATCTGCTTTATGCAAACTCATTTAATCGATATGATCAAATCATTGCCGTCCTAGTAGCATAACATTGATGTGTCCATTGCCCAAATTTTCCAATGGTATATGCATAATCTTCTACTTAAGCATGTTGGTAAACGCGTTTAAATCATTGCTGTGAGAGCACACATGGAACGAGCACTACTGAAAGAATTACACAGCAAAATATCCAAAATATATATTATAAAATTAAATAATTAGACAAACCCTTCTTCTCAATCAAAATATTAATGGACAAGAACGTCAGGTGAAAACTAAATCAACCTTGCACCCTAAGAAGAATTTTATATGATGGAATTCATAACAAAAATGTGCTGATTGATATAACTAAAAATATGGTGAACAACTACAAATACTACACTGACTATATTTCTAGTTAATAATGTTACAAATCACATACATAAATTATGTTGATTGTGAAAATTTCTTTAAAACTTTCCTACGAAGAGCAATATTCAGTGATACATAAAACGACATTGTTTTATCTGATGGAAGCAAGAATAAAGGTGTCAGACATTACAAATTTACAAAAACACCGGAATTTCAAGCTACTTGCTGCTAAATGTTTCTTCAGCTTCTTTCACATGCAAACAAAGTAGATAACCAATTGTCAAATTGTCTTGGGGCCTAAGTTCGCCTATATTGCATCTCCCATTACATCCACAAATTATGAACACACAAGATCACCACAAAAATGTATTTGGCGTCTACCTACTGCATAAGTTTCCATGTTTAATTTTGTATACGTTTAATTTCAAACATTTGTTTTGAAAAGCTTCACAGTCTATTTGTTATATGCAAACAACTTTTTTTGAAATTCATTATTTTTATGAATATTTACCATATTTTTCATGTTACTCCTACAAAAGTAGAATGTATTGTTAGAAATTAATCTTGTTATGATATTCAAATGCATACATTCAAAGTTTCCCCAATTACCATGAAACAACCCCATTTTTTTTCTTTCACGCAATCCATATATAATGAATTTCTTCCCACATAATTTAAATTCAAATTGTTCAGGGTGGTTTTTGAAAACTATATTCAATGCTTTTTAATTAATATTATTTTCATGGGTTAAAAGTCTATCGTGCTGCTATATCCATTTCAAAAACATGTTATACACGTTATAAATAGTATTTTACACTAAAAAATAAAAATCTATGTAATGAATTTTAAAGTTCTGTTTTATAGTGGAATCCAAATGGTAATAACATTTTACTTTAGCTCATAAATAGCTTCCGACTAAAATTTTAATAGAAATGCAATGATTGCAACCTCTTAACAAATCAAACAACCAAATTTTGAAAAATAATGAGATTTAAATATTTGGATCTATGTGCTCATTTAAATACATAATAAAACACATTTATTTTTAGAATATGTAATTAGTATGCATTTGTAAGAAAATATGTGGTGAACTGATAAATTATCAGATCATGCCTCCCCATTAATTTTTACTGGATCCGCCCCTGCACCGAGAAACAAATAACCTAACTGTGTCTTTATGTAGATAGACAACCCAAACATATTGAGGAATACCGTGCGCAACCGCAAGTTTAATTGGGACACCTACAGATCAAAGAATGAAAATGAACATGTAAACACTCCTTTACGTTCAGATTTTGAATAACTCTTATTCCTAGGCAGTTTTAGGTAAATTTAAATAACTCTTGAATCTCCATTATTTATGCCATAGACACCCGAGTTTGAAATAAGATTTACGAAAGAACCAATATTCGGGACGACATTGGAAATATATAGGAAAAATTATTACATATTCAGCGACTGAGAAGTAAGATTTGCCTTCGGTAATGAATTCATTTCCGTAGACTGTGTAGTTTAATTTTAAAATAAGGACCATGTCAAGCGAAATGCAACCTTCTAATTAGAGGATAGATTTACTTATATGTCCGGATGCAATAATGTACAAACAATGTTTTGATGAAAATATTAAAAAGATAAAATTGAAGGAAAATCAATAGTCCGCAAAGGCTTCTTTTAATAAACATCCACAAGGCGTCTATATTCTTAAAATGTGCTTTATATATAAAGTAATTATAATGATTCTGCTTATGTAGCATGAACGCAAAGTCAATGAATTAATCCAAAATAGAAACGACAAAGAGAAAAACATCCTAGTTGATAAGTTCAAACTATTATTATAGGCAGAAATTACAATTTGCAGGTAATAAGCAAATGAGAATAAAAGCGTGACGCAAAACAACTTTTTGAGATACACGAAGTATCTTCGTGTATTTCCACTAGAACATAGATGTCTAATATCAATCACCATTAACGGTTTTTGGTGCACGTAGTTCTTCGTGCAAGGACCAGGGATGGCAAAAAGTGTATTTTTTTACAAAAAAACGTCTTAAACGTTTAAGACAATGTTTTCTTACTCTTAGATTTGCTATTTAACAGTTGAAAATCGTTTATGAAAGTACGAACGGACAAAATCCAAAAATTATTTTCCAAACTTTTAATAAAGTTCTATGTACATTTGAAAAAAAAACATTTAAAAAACTTTTCACAAAAAACAGTTGTTTTAAAACATGCTAACCATGGCAACTACCCAGCCCAAATCAGTATCAAGTTAATACTAACATATACATATAAATACTAAAAGCGATTCCAAACACTAGTAGAAGTACACACGAAAATATATTTAATGCAACATAGACAAAATTTTGAGGTAGATCCAGTCACTTAATGCAGATCAAGGCAGCAACTTTCAATTCCACTAAACGACGACACCCTGTTAAAACTGAGCATGAATACAAAAAACATATTTTTTCACAACATAAATTCTAAGCATAGTTATGGGAATATCTAAATCCCATTTTCCGAAATTTCATAATTATTTGATTCTATTAAGCAAAACAGATTTCAAAAGTATGCCAGTAAATCAAAGAGATTCAAAACTTCATTTTTAAAAGAATACGTTTAAGTGTTCACGATGCACTTTTATGAAAACCCGAGCAAACATTACATTATAATTGCATTTTTTCAATAATACAAAAATGGATGTTTTAAATAAATACTTGCTTTCTTCACCCCAAAAAATTAAAATCAACTTATTTTCTGTCTCATCACGTGCTTACCCCAAAATTTGTATTGAACAAAATGAAAATTGTGGATAAAATTAAATTAATATTGAATATATATATATATATATATATATATACATATATTTAGTTCCAATTTTAAATGTAACACACAGAAAAAATTTTTCACTGAAATGTATTCAAAATTTTTTGTTATTATTTCTAATATCTAGACAAAAAATACAGGCTTGCTAAAGAACTTTTTTCTTCATACCAATTGATGACTGCCTCTAAATATACGGGAAAATTCGAATAATGGTGCTAGATATTTAGTGTATGTACATGTCAATGATAGTAATACTAAATTGAATAAAACAAATACAAACGCTTTTCACCTTCAGGGAATGTAGTAAATAATTTTAATTCGAAGGCACCTGTTGCAAGCTGTGGTAAATTAGCCTATCGAATCTTTGCACATGTGCAAAAAAAATTGAAAGTTTCAAAAGTAAAAAATGAAAACCAAATGAGTATAATTAAATTGTAATTTTGCAATTGCAATTAGAAAATGACTTATACTCTTTTTAATATTTCTAATTACTAGCTGCAATAAGATTTCTTAATGACTTCAAAACGTGGCTAGTGTGTGGAAAAAAAATTCGAAATCTCAATCGCATTAACATTTCACTACTTGATTAAGATAAAACTGATAAAATACAACAACTTTTGATGAAACTCAGTGAAATAAAGAGCCGCTGTCAAATTGACACCTACACACAAAATAATTAATTCCAATTCGGCAAATATACAAAGAGTATGATAGAGCGTAAAAAAATCAAATAATTAATTAATCAAAGGATTACCGCCACAAATAATTCTAAGAGATTTGAAGATGAATTTATTTTAAAGAAAAGACCAATGAATTTACCGAACAATGCAATAAAAGAATAAACGTCGTAATTATTGTAATAGTAGACAAAATCTGTTTTGAATGTCATTGTTTGCGAATAATTCTAATACATTGCAAATTGAAAAATAAGAACTTTGTAAAGTGGACGAATTATTTTACCTTTCATGCAATTAAAAATAAGAGGCAAACGCTTTTCATTTATCAAGCTTTGTATTATTGATTCTGAAAAAGTAAAAATCAAAAGTTGAACTAAATTTTAATTGTGTTTTTGAAGTTTCTGGTAAAAGAACACATTCACAACCTAACCCCAACCACTAATTAGTTCCAACACTTTTTTGAAGAATTCTTAGGCCTATTTTTAAAAAAGAAATGAGAGGCAGGGCCTAAAACTGACATGCCACGATAAACGGTTCGTAGAAAGCAACAAGTATATTTACATATTTCACATCTAAAAAGTAAATAAAACCTTCAATAACGATAATTGTTTAATGACTGTTGGAAATTCAATTAAAAAATATTTAAATAGACAAAAGAGCTAATAGCGGCATCCTGAATTAATGCAGTATGGATAAATTACTAAAGAGAACATAAAAGGATTACTTCAAGACGAATGGGCAACAGTGTATAAATAAATATCTATGCTTAAAGAAGTCAGTCAAAATGCATTTAGTGCATTGATCAATTTTACAGAACTGATATTGAAAATGTAAGTTCTAGAACCATCACATTTGCGAATTTTCAACTTTTTGTTGGCAAAAAGAAGATTACTGATATTTGATAATCAGTTGCAAATAGTTTCAACCAAAATCACCCCGACTTACATACAAAACACCAACTATAAATATTTCAACTCAAACTTATCTATTTGGTGCTTAAACTGCTGTCATTCAATAGGATAATTGTATGCTTGCAAACGAAAATTGAAATGAGGGCGTTACGATATATATATGATGTCATCCATTAATATGCGGCTAGATTGGATTCAGATTGCTCGTTTCAGGCCATCTCTTACACACATATCGACGAATATTTATAAAAACCACAAAAAAATCAAAAGCAATCTAAATGAAATGCCATGTAGTCAATTATTACCGGATAAACTTGACGACTGGATGGGCCTTATATATTGATCAACCAAATATAGGAGATTTTTGGCGTGAATGACTACAGCATGACATCAAGAAATTCAGAACCTTTGAAAAAAACTCCTTTTCAGCAACTTTCTCAAATTTCTACGAGTTGTACGATTACTTATACATTTTACTACTTATTCATTTTGAAAAGAAGCCGCGAATTTGCTGTAGTTAACAAGAACATTCTAAATACTCAAATTTCTAAAAAAACGATTTAGTGTACATTTTATTAGAATTTACTGCATGCGAAAATTGCGGCTGATAATGTGCAGTATGTTTTTTGCAGAATAATCATCTGTAAATTGAAATTTAAATAATTAGGACAATAATGCTATTCGGGAAAACCTAATCTTTCAATCCCGCCTTGCATGGATAAAAATAAAATTCTTTAATTTTGTGTAAAATGCAGAGCGGAAGAACAGGTGCTAGAGGCGGATATCCTTTAAGTTATATTCGCATTTGATAGACAGATTGCCACCATGTATTCTAATGCTTGTCTTGATATATTAATATATATATATATATATAAATTTATATATATATATATATATTAGGTTTCTGTGAATTGAATATATAAATGTACAAAAAAAATACAACATATTATGCAAAATAAGGGAAAAAACTATTAGGCAGGTTTATTGCAGTTTTTTGTGTTTTCTAAGCAAAATATCAGGCCTTGCATATTTCAGTAAGTAAGACTTGAGCGATGAGCCTATTGAGTTGAAGCGCTCCGAGCTGAAATTTGAAACTCGAAGAGAAAAAAGTATGTTGAATGCATTAGGGAAGAAATTGATATATTTCGGAAGTGATTTTGGACGAATATTCAGATCCAAGACTGAAGCTTTCTTTTACATCTCAATTTCGTTGGTAAATTGTGTGCTGAATTCTACTTCAAGAGGCCCAAAATAAGACACTTTTCAGTGTGGCTTGTGTATAGAGAAAATCCATTAAACGAGTATTTCAGCTTGGCTCCGCAATACTATCATAGACAACTTCACATTCGAGATTCTGTCTAGAGCCGTCTTTTCTATTTTTCGGCGGTCTGGACTTGAGCTTCGTTGTCTTTAAAGGTGCGATGAGTAGGTCGTCGTCAAGTGACAGATGCAAATAATTCGATTAAGAAGTTTACCATAACATTGCAGTTTTTAATCTATCATCCATATGATCAAACTCATGGTGATGCATTCCTAAGCACATCAGGAGACAACCGGTTAGAAATGTCAGAAATGTGCAAATGTGCTTTAGTAGGAAGACTAACACTTCAGCGAGTATCTTTGGGTAGTTGTTAGCTGGTCAGGCATTGTTAACGAGTGACTATTTCTATTGGTTCAATGCTGATGTGAATCCAGTGTAATCAGCACACTCAAACACAATACGCTGTAATATTTGATAACCGCTGAGAATGCATGGAAGAACATTGCAATATGTGTAACTTTAATTGTTTTATCAACTGATGTTTGGAATTTCAGTACGTCTTTTGACACCAATTTCAGACGATGATCAAAACAGCCCATCCAGCGAATCCCAAGCTTATCAATTACTGCTTTTGGCATTGTAGAAGCTGCGTCAGTTATAGTGCATGTCATGGATTTACAATCGACGTTGTATTTGTTAAAAAAACTCGCTTGATCATAATTTCAATATCCTTAGATTTATGAGTGGCAACATGATAGTTTAAAGAAAAGCTGTCATAAGAAAGACTGATTTCAGCTGAGTTTTTGCGAGAATAACACAACATGCAATAATAACAGGGAAATTTTCATAGTCGCATGACTTCCAACAACAGCTAATATATATATATATATATATATATTAAGCGATTTGCTCGATTTTGCAGAACAGTTTGCCTTAGCATAGTGAACGATTTATCAGATATTTACGAGAATTTAAATATTGTGAATGTGATATTTACAGCTCTACAGAACTCAAGTTAAGCTTGTATAAAGTTCGAGCCTACTTTATCATTGAAATACAAAGAGTGTGCATGAAACTAATGCAAATTTCCCACTATAATTTTATACTAAATAACAAATAGAAGCAACCAAGACAATTATTCACTAAGTTCATAAATATTTTACACATGATTTGAATTATATAGGAAATTGCTACTCTTAGCTCTTCAAAAACAAATATAAATATTATCTCATCCGGAGTAATATATAGTTTATTATTTAAATAAATACAACGCATAGAACGATACCAAAACCTGAATTTGAGAGCAACGATTTTATTGGAACATTATTCATTATTAAAAAAATTAATCAATCTCCGAAATTTAAATCATTTTAAAAAACACCGAGAAATTCTAGAATAAATTAAATAAATTTAGAAAATTTATTGTGCCAATTTAACAAATTACAAGGTTGAATTAAATGGCATAGTCCAAATAACAAAATGCAAATAATTTTATTGAAAAACAAATATTTTACTAGGAATTGTGCATTGTTGACTGTAGACCTACTTTAATCGAATTTGGAAATTTTAAATGTTGAAGCAAATGCCAAAAAAATATTGCAAAAATATAATGAATGAGCCTCAATTCTAATATGCAAGTCGACATCTTGCTTAATTTTACGTTGCCCCAATTGATTCGATGATATTTTGACAAAAGTGCTGCGAATTCTATTTTTCTATACTTGGTAATGCAATGTCCACTTCATAGTATAATAATAGTCAAGTCTTGTAGTTCAACTTGAATTGTACTAAAGCATGTAGGCTCGAAGTGTAATGTGAAACCCAAGTTATTCCTACGGTAAACCTTTCCCTTTTAGAAAAATTTGGAATGAGACTGTATTTAAAATCCCAAAACAAATCGTTAAAGGGATTTTTTTGCAACTTTTTGCAAATGTACAAAACTTGCTTTTGGTTGGAACACAAACAAATGACTTCCCCTGTATAGGGCTACATCCCAATCAAGAGTTTTTATTGCCAAATAAATGCAACATTAAATGGTAAATGCAAAATGTCTTCCATTTTAAGTTGAAAATGCTTGTGTTTTAACTATTTAAGTTTGAATTAATGTATGTCTCCTTCAGAGGACGGATTTTGTAATTCAGATGTATTTACACATTCATACAATAACTAATCAGTTTGCAAGTCTGCGGGTAAATAAATAAATGGGTACCCAAAAGTTGCTACCATTCATACCCACGTTTATCTACATTAGCACATTGTATCTTATCTTGGTTAATCAATAGTCAATGCAGAAGGAAAAGGGGAGCAGCAAGAGTAGAGTTCTGAAGTATGTGGCATGTGGCCTAAGAAATTTCAATCTACCCCTCATTATGCAATGTGAACATCTACAGTTGACAAACACCTAAAGACAGCTAAACATAGCAAGGCCATCAATTTTGTTAGCCATGAAAGAAAATCAGTCATTCCTACACTGCCAATGACAAACAAAACAAATCGCAACTGCC
This sequence comes from Hofstenia miamia, assembly GCA_900660155.1. NCBI lineage: Eukaryota > Metazoa > Xenacoelomorpha > Acoela > Hofsteniidae > Hofstenia > Hofstenia miamia. Next base: position 457,876 of record CABFPE010000269.1, on the reverse strand, counting down.
TTTCTTTCAAGAGACATCCCGTTAAGAAAACTTAACAAACACCACTTGAAGAATCTTTGTCAAAGATATGGGGCATCCCCAGCTATCTGAAACGACATTCCGTAATAAAGTAGCTAAATGTTCCTGGAACAGAGCTGGAGGGTTCAAGAATTTTCATCCAGTGGTAGTGGAGATTAATGAATCCGAGAAAAATGCACGGTGCTATGTAAAATCGAGCCAACAACTGTATTGAGAATTGTGGACGATACTATTAAGCTGTTTGATGTACATCGAATTGACTTCCTTTCGCTGCTATCTGATGTTGCTCGATATATGCTCGATATATATTGCAGGAAATGCGCTTAGGCAACTGTATCCCAACCTCTTTCATGTCACTTCCATTGCGCATACAATTCATATTGCAACTGAGAAAAATTCTAAAAAATTTTATCCTGCTGTAGATGACTTCATTGCACGAATCAAGACAGCCACTGTCAAAAACAAGAATAGAAAAAGAAGTTCACAGAAATGGGATACCTACCCCAGACAAGTGTCACAAGATGAACTGGCTGGATAACAGCCGCTATATATTGTGCTTGAAATCTGCCAAAGTCAAAGGAATTGTTGAGTCATTTGAGGGAAATGGGCTGCTGGTTACGAGGGCTAAGCAAACAATCATATGTGAACCATTACCTTGGGATTTGTTGTTCACTGTCTCACATTTCAGCGGAGAGCTGGTTGCTTTGCTGGTGAAGTTCCAGTCTGTATAATACAAAATTCGCGACGATTCAAAAGACATTGCAGGGCTTTATTTTGGCAGCGCTCCCGTTGGTGTGCAAGAACCAGATTTGCCAACGAGTCGAAATTTCTAAGCGCAGCTTGGCTCGTTTATATTTTTAGTAAGTTTGGCTCGGCTCGGCTCGGCTCGGCTCGGCTCGGATTGCCACATAAAATCTTTTAATGAGGCTCGTTTCAACTCGATATTTTTTGAAAATATTGCACTCTCAAAATTTTTTACATAACTCTCTATTGTTTAATAAACATTTCTAAAATATGATCATAAGAAAGGCATATTGAATTAAAAAATAAGAAAATCTGCATAATCTAATTAACAAGCAGTACTATAAAATTGTTTTGCTTAAAAAGGGCTCGTTGTACATCCAATTTTCTGTTCAAGCTTTGCTCGGCTTGGCTCGTTGACAAGTCTGACAAAACTTTTGAATAAAAGAGTGCTTAGAAATGAAATGAAGGAAATCATGGCACTCAGTCGAGTGGAAATTTCTCCAGTGGATTACTTTGCCTTGTAAAACGCTCAAGCACACTTCAATTTCATTAGAGCAAAGTTTCAGTATGTTGAACACAATTATTTCCAAAGACAGAACCTTTTTGAAAGAAAACATTAGTAAATAAGTTGTAACACTACAAATTTTTTTCATAATAAAACTTACACAATAATGCAACATTTGCCTAAATTGGTTGAAAACACTACTTTTGTTTATCACGTAGGATTTTACGCAAAATCTCTATGGATTTTGTATCAAAGCTTCAACTTGTATTAGAACTTATAAAGTAGCGAATTCACTTCTTATTTGAAACCCAGACGCAATTGCAAAGATGAAATATGCTGATAAATAGCATCATTTTTGAAATTGCTGCAATTTTTGCAAAGAATAATCCACATTTGGGGAAAATGATATTTTCCACAAGTGTTATTACTGGGGAGAATCAGATCGACAACACGACTACTCTGAAATATGCATCCTATAAGAACTAGCCATTGGCTTAATGCCGTTCATTCTCTTCTTTGGAGGCAGTCTGTCACTGAATGTAAGTGTCTTAGTGTAGAGCCTCTAAAAGTCATGTAATTGGACATTTTTATGCAACTTTTTATGCAATTATTTACAATTTTTTAGACAACCAAATCCGTCCTCTGACAGCCACGTAGTTGATAAATAAAGTATAATGGAAATAGAGAACTTCATTCGATTGCAATTCCATGTCAACCTATTCTTAAGACATAAGTTATAACAGGAATTGTGTTTATAGATGTGGCAAAAGCTTTTTCAAGCAAATCGCAAAATCGTTGCTGTGCGCTTAATGCTTTCTCTGCAAAAAACATCTAGATTAATTTTCTTGGTCAACAGACATGAGCGAAAGACATTTAAGCAAAGCAGAATAATTCAGAAAGAATATGAGGCAAATGTTGCAGCATGTGTAATATTTATGAATAAAGTAACCGTTCTATGCATGCGGAAAAATAAAAAATTAATGGAATAGATTAATAGATGTAATATGTATTTTGTAATTTTCAACACTTAGTGTATTGAGGCATATGAAGAATTCTGATTTTTTTAAATAAGGGAAGCAAATAGGAAACCAATGTTAAACACACAGGTTATTCGCGCTAATCGTCAAGGAATGAACTACAATGTTATGGCCTATTTATAACTCTGGACTAGTGTTGACCATTTAAATGACATTTAAAAAGTTTAAATTCAATTAAGCTATGAAATTTTAATTAACGATAGTTTAAACTAATTTGAATAAAAAACTGCATTCAAACTATAAGACTTAAGAAAAAGTAAGTCAATTTAAAATCAAATAATCTACCATCTGCTTAGGTTGCAACACAATAAGTTTATTTCAGATAATATCCATTGAAATCCTGTTTCTACTAGATAAGATTGAAGCCTTAGGCAATGATCTATAACAGTTAGCTTGGAATGGCAAAATTCTGAGCAAGTATTGTGCAACTATTTTGAGCTGTGGAAATTGTGTATTTTCACCAAATAATTCCAAACCGGTCTTTTCGCAGTAAAATTTTTTCTAGATAATTTTCCAGTTGAGGCTAGTTTTCTATACGACATTGCACACCATCATTGATATACGCTTGGTATATCTTCAAAACCTGAACATCTAAGAAATTGGTTTGAATTACTACAAAAGGAGTGTCCACCTATAACTTTGCAACATATGTGGTGACAATGACAAAAATATCTGACTTATTTCAGATTTACATAATTTACAATAAATGTTTACTTTTTTCTCAAATTGTTCATTGTATAACAATCGATTAAAAGTAATCGCCTACGTGTCAATATGCTATTTATGGCTTGTTCACTGGAGATGCCCTCAACCTGCCGCTTAAATAAAGCCTGTCAAATAAACGAAGTTTAAACGATATCGTTTAACACTGTTTAAAACCATTTCATTTCCATGTTGTCCAACACTGCTCTGGACATATATTAACAATACGTTTTCTCATCTGGGTTTTCTTACGCATTTACATACTGCTAATGATCGTAAATTAAAAATTATCACCGTTTTGCTCTAAATGACTTTACATTTGCCACAATAAGTTGCTTCAAAATAATTTTTGAATGAGGCATCAAAGAATAAAATAACGTACAGAAAACATGATATAAGGTGTATAGTGTTAGGTTATATATGAGTAACTCCAAAAATCCATTTTTTAAGTTGGAACCTTTTGGCTCTTAAACTTTAACCCCCGATATACACTTCTATTAACTTTATTCTTTCAAAACTGCTTACAAAAAACTTCAGAAATATTCTGAATTGATTAAATTTGCATAAACATCTGCAATTTTCTGCACAACCGCTTTTGGTAGCTAAATTGAGTTGAATTATAATAGTTAAGCTGTTTTATATACATTTATTAGTGTAAAAAATTATTTAGTTCTAACTATATATCACTTGCCTGTTTCAATTTGAATTATCAGTGTACATTGCATAATCTGCTGATTTTCCGAAGTGTAAAAAATTTTCCTTAATAAAATATTTGTATTTTTTATTGTAAAAAATTCTCAATCTCAACTATTATATTTGGCGGTAAATATAGTAGAATAGATTTTAAAGCATTACTTTGAAATAAAGAAGTTAGAAGGACCTTTCCCTTTCAGCGTCGCTTTCAGGAACCAAATTTTGACATTTAACGTTGCCGGAAAGACTGATTAAGATATATTACATGATTTTAAATTCCATAAATTTGCAAATAAATTGCGACATTAATCTCTTTAGGCCATATTTTCAATAAAGCATGGGTTTAAAAATAGAAACACATTTATATTCTAAATGACAAGAAACGCATTAAACACGATGTTTATACAAAACATTCTTGATGAAAGATTAAAAGGCTTAAATCAGATTGCAATGAAATGAGCTTTAAATATTTAATTAGTGCACAAAGAGTTTTAGGGATATTACATTAATTTCAGGACATTTGGGCGACTTTTCACTTTAAAATGCGTTAAGACATCACAAATGTTTTGAAATAGAAGGCGGATATAGTTAATAAAATATACACAGATTTCAAATCAACGATAAAATTGAAATTACATATGACACCGCGTATATAATAATTGTTGGTTCATCATCAAATCTATAATTCTCATGCCTAAAAATTCAAATATTACAAGAAAATTTAAGCATCCTCAATAACTTGTTTTAATTAGTGCTAAGCACTTCAGAATAACTGAGTTCATTATTATATATATATATATATATATATATATATATATATATTATATATAATCTCTAAGTACATACGTTCTTGCATTGAGTGGTATTGGGCAAAAAAGTCCATATTAATATATATTTCGGATCACCTGAAGATATGCCCCCAACTTCCAGATTTAGCCTCACCTGAAGATACTCCCGCCNGATTTTCCACCTGAAGATATCCCCCCAAACTTTTTCCGCCTGAAGATAACCTAACCCTAACCCTAACCATATTTATTTGCTTCAACAGTAAAAGGGTTAGGGTTAGGGTTTATGGTTAGTTTAGGGTTTAGGGTTAGGGTTAAGGTTTGGGTTAGGGTAAAGTAAAAGACAAATTTAGTTTTTCCTACAATTTTCCAACTGAAGATGTTCCTCCAAGATTTTCCACCTGAAGACATTCCCCCAAGATTTTCCACCTGAAGATATCCCCCCAAACTTTTTCCGCCTGAAGATAACCTAATCCTAACCCTAACCATATATATATGCTTCAACAGTAAAAGGGTTAGGGTTTATGGTTAGTTTAGGGTTTAGGGTTAGGGTTAAGGTTTGGGTTAGGGTAAAGTAAAAGACAAATTTAGTTTTTCCTACAATTTTCCAACTGAAGATGTTCCTCCAAGATTTTCCACCTGAAGACATTCCCCCAAGATTTTCCACCTGAAGATATCCCCCAAACTTTTTCCGCCTGAAGATAACCTAATCCTAACCCTAACCATATATATATGCTTCAACAGTAAAAGGGTTAGGGTTAGGGTTTATGGTTAGTTTAGGGTTTAGGGTTAGGGTTAAGGTTTGGGTTAGGGTAAAGTAAAAGACATATTTAGTTTTTCCTACAATTTTCCAACTGAAGATGTTCCCCCAAGATTTTCCACCTGAAGACATTCCCCCCAAGATTTTCCACCTGAAGATATGCCCCCTCAAAGCTTTGGGGGCACATCTTCAGGTGATCCTATATTTCGATATAATTATATTTATTGAGGGTATTTTTTGCGTTATTGCTCTTATGCAATATCACTTAAATTTATGATATCATTTTAGAAATGGCTGAATTTGATAGTGAATTCTTTTACTTTTGAATATGTTGGATGCCTTTGGTACTAAATTTAATGCTAAATGAAATCCCAAAATTTTTCCCAAATTAAATTAAGTTCATTCTTATACGAGGGCTAGTCAATAAGTCTTGCACATTTCTATTTTAGTAACAAAACAAAGTATAATAAACCAAACTGTATTTCGAAACATGAATATATACACATTTACAATCCTTCGATGTAGTCTCCACCATTGCGGATCACACTTTCCCATCTTTGTGTCAGTTTGAAAATGTCTTCAGTACCCTCCGTGTTCATCGCTCGAATGCGGGTCTTCACTGCTGCAGACAATTCGTCCAATGTTGAGTACCGCTTCCCTCTCATGGGTTCCTTGAGTTTTGGGAAGAGATGAAAGTCAGGAGGACTCAAATCCGGACTGTATGCCGGGTGAGGCAAAACTTCCCAATTCAAGTTGTCCAGAGTCTCCACAACGGTTTGTGCGGTATGACAGTGGGCGTTGTCATGCAGGATGAGAGGCTGGAGGTTTGGTCTTTTTCTCCTCAAGGCGTTCCTCAGTTTCTTGGAGATGAAGTCGGCGTAGTATTCTTTATTGACGGTTTGTCCAACCGGAACAGCATCAGCAAGAATGATGCCGATGTAATCATAAGCAAAGATCATCATTTGCTTCACTTTGCTTTGTTCACGCCGGTACTTTTGGGGACGTGGAGAATCGCTTGACTGCCGCTTCAGCTCGGGCTCGTATGATCGAATCCATGTTTTGTCAATAGCCGCAATTCTTCGGAGGAAGCTCTCTCCTTCTCGACGGTATCTTTGGCGCAATTGCATCGATATCCTGTAGCGGGAAAGCTTTTCTTCATCCTTGAGGCGATGAGGAACCCATTGAGCCGTTACCTTCCTTTTGCCAAGATTGTCTGTAAGAATCTTGTAAACGGACCCGTGACTGATGCCGATCTCAGTGGCAATTTCATCGCAAGTTATCCGCCTGTCCTCCTCCAAGAGTTCTTGGACTCGTTCTTCGTGTTCTTGGTCAGTAACAGAAACCGGTCGACCACTGCGCTCTTTGTCTTCGATGCTCATGTCACCATCTCGAAACCTCTGAAACCATCGAGTAACAGTCGAACGATCGACAGCCTCCTCCTTGCAAGCTTCTACCAATGCAGCATGAATTTCCAATTGTCGTTTATTTCGCATAAACTCGATCTTCACATAGGCGTGTTGCTCCTGACGAGAGAACATTTTCGATTGATTATGACCTGCAAACAGAGAATAGAATGGATAGAAAATTAAGCAAATATTAAGTATACAGTGATAGAAGTTGTTCCAAGAGACAAATACTTACATACTATGACATGATGGTACATGAAAACCTTATAAAACCTTGTACATGAAAAAATGTGCAAGGCTTATTGACTAACCCTCGTATAACAATTTTAAATATATTTCTTGCGATCTTGAATTTTTTGTATTCAGAGGTATTATACCAATAAATATTCAATATACTTAGCGAGTTAGAGGTAATATAAATGTGCAAAAGTACTTTCCCATTCCCTTCAGTTTTGGACTTGTATTCAAACGAAATTAATTATTTCGGGATAAACTCTATATAAGTTTAGTCGACCTTGGTATTCAAAATAAAATTGAGTTCGCCTGGCCTGGGGGAACTCATTTCCAACCAGTTATGCACCGAGAAAAAATGTGACAAGTGAGATGAGGACCTAGGCCGGGCGCGATCACGGATATTCTGGACAAAATATTTGCAAGTACGGCCTGAATTTTGCAAGAAAAAGTTATGCTATACAAACGTGCTGAAATTAAAAATTTAGGCTCCCAATTACACTAAGGCATTCAATAGCCAAAATTTTCAGGCTGACTGAAAAAATGGCCGTAAAATAATGGATTGGCCAAAGAAACGCGGTCCATTTATATCAATGGGTATGCATGAGTTAGCATAAATGTGAATCTTTAAGGAAGTCACTGTTGATTTATTGGTTTGAAAATTTAGCTCAGCCTAACAACTCTAACTTGGGGCGCATGTGAGTGTATATCGTGGGAAATCACACAGGAAATTAATCTGCATTAAAAGTATATTATGCTGCTCAAGATATGCATTTTTTAAGTGATATTAAGATGATAAACGGTGCAACTTAATCTATTTCAAAAACGTAATTATATAATAATAATAATACAAAAGCATTTATAGAAAGCCTTAATCCCGAAATGTTCCAAATTCAAAAGCGCTTATGGTAAAACGACTAACTGAAGGCGATTTCAAAGTAATGTGACTTCACTTCAGTGCTTTCTCGAAAGCCATCAGATTAGAACACGTCAGTAAGGCAAATGGTAGGCGATTGAATAAAGTTGCTGCAGCCATTGAAAATAACCGAGCGCCAGCAGAAGCCAAGTTAACCTTTGGAGCACGCAGAGTCCATAGGTACTTCGAACGACTAGCTGTGGTGATTGGATTAAGCAACTTTCTTATATATGAGGGTGCACATTCATTTAGAGATTTCCACGTGGACAGGGCAATTTTGTAGTCAATTCGATATCTCACGGGCAACCAATGGAGTTGTTTCAAGGCTTGGGTAATGCGAGATGATCGGCTAAACAGCAGTCCTACTCTAGCACAGTTGTTTTGAACCTTCTGAAGTCGTTCGAGGAGAGAACTTGAAATGCCGTATAATAAAATGTTGTTGAAGTCTAAACGGGAACGAATAAGGGAATTTACAAGCGTTTCAGCTGTTTCTAAGCTTAGATGTCGTATGATATGACGTATGTTCCGGAGATGGTAATTGCACGAAGAAATAATACAATTAACATGCTTTTTCATATTTAGTTCAGCATCTATAAGAGCACCAAGGGTTCTAACAAAAGGATTCGGGCGTATCAAGTAAAAACCAACTATCACAAAAAAATTCTAGAGAAAGTATGCTCCTTTCCCGATAATGAGGAATTCTGTCTTATCGTCATTTTGATGTAATCGCAGTGACGACAATTACTGCTTCGAAATATTAATGACGGATTCAATGAATGACTGAATGTATATGTACATATACATTTATATCGAACTAAGGGAGAATGTACTTAAACATCAATAATGCACAATAGACATTAACTTTATCATGCATAAAAATAAAAAATAAATATCTCGTGCTCAGTAAATATTATTCAAGAGATATATATTAATAAAGATCAAAAGAATCGCAAAATATTAAATTTATTTTTTGATTTGTTCTATAATATTTTGATGACGAATCTTGTTATTGTCGACAAAGGTTTGAAAATTTGTAGTTTTCTCAGTATATATATTATATACCTATAGCCCTTTCAATCATTTAAACCCCATTGAAAAATAGCCATATGTTGAAATGCCCAAACAGTTTCATATCCAGGGAGGATCTAAGCCTCGAAAATTCTATTTATAAGCAATCGAACTTTTTTATTTTTACAATATACATAAATTCTTTGATGAATAACAGAGCATTTATATATTTGTTAACTTTTTGTTAAAAATTCTCTCAGTTGGCTTTATTTATTCCCAGGGCTTCCCATTTTGTTGTTCACAGCTTCGATATTTTCTTACTTAGTCCTTAGGGTGCATTCACACAGAAAGATTGTGCTTGCTAGAGCGAGCTTTTTCCGTTCACACAGAAAGCGAGCTTGCGCTAGCTTTAAATCTTGGGTATTCACACAGAGAGATTGCGATATTTTCTAGCAATGTATTAAAGCCAGAGTGTTCACACAGCGCGATTGTGCTTGCGATATTTTCTAGCAATGTATTAAAGCCAGGGTGTTCACACAGCGCGATTGTGCGAGCTTGGGCTCGCTAGAGATTTAAACAGTTGAGTTACTGAGAGAGCATTCACACAGAAAGATTTATCGCAATCCCAATTAAAGCCTAGCGCGAGCGATATTTTCTAACACATGTTTAAAGATAGTTCTATTCACACAGAAAGCGCGCGAGTGCGCGATTGTAAAAGATTGTAAATTTGATTTTAAACATGCTAAATATTTTTGACGATGACATCTCCCAATAATTTAAATTCATGCCAAAAATTTGTACGAAGTACGTATAATATATTTAGTTTCAAATTATTATTTAATATTATCACAAAAATGGTATTATTGAACATATTTGTAAAATAGGTTTTGTCCACAACACTTTTTATTTATAGCAGTTACTAGTTGAAGTATAGTAACTGCTATTAATAAAAAATGTTTTGATTTCTATATTCTTAAAATCTGCCTAAATTAGAAAAAGTTTTTTAATTCACCCGTAATTTAGAATTTCAAAAAATATAAATTGCATTAAGGTTTATCAAAATATTAAATAATTTAAGAAAAACAATAATCTTAATGAAGAATTTAATAGGCTGTCTAATCGCATAGGTTCCATTGTATCAAATGATTTTCAGTTAGTTACTTACATAAAGATCAATTAAATTGTAATAATGTTTACATATTAAAAATTATCCACTTTGATTCGCTCAAATGCAATAAAATATAACAATGTGTAGAGAATATTATTGAATATTTTCCTAATAGCAATTAAAAGCTCGCGTTCTGTGTGAACACTCTCGTATTAATACATTGCTAGAAATCTATCGCAAGCGCAAGCTCGCTTTCTGTGTGAATTCAACTATCTTAAAACATGTGTTAAAAAATATAGCAAGCGCACGCCGTCTGTGTGAATGCTACTATCTTAAAACATGTGTTTAAATTACAAGCGCGATATCGCAATCTCTCTGTGTGAATACCCTCCTTTATTTCCTCTTGTTTAAATCTCAAGATTGGCTTTATCGCTCGCTTTCTGTGTGAATTCAACTATCTTAAAACATGTGTTAAAAATACAAGCGCTATATCGCAAGCTTTCTGTGTGAATGCACCCTTAGATTGAATAGGCTCTGACATTGCATCGATAGGAGCAAGAGCGTACCCTGGTTTTTTGGCGGTCTTGATAATGTGAAAATATTGAAAAAATAAAAATCTAAAAATGCATTTTCCGACTTAGTTTTTAAATTTTTTTAAAGTTTTTGCTGAACATTTGTTTATTTAACCTATCAAAATCAGTTTTGAAAACCTGACGTGAGGAAATTCCACCATGACTTCCCTTGTGCACTCCAAGAGATAAGGGACAATAACATAGTTTTTAGACAGAGTTAAAGGAAAAGCAATGTACTGTGAAAGAAACTATTAAGGACAACTAGTAAACCGGAACTTTAAGGCGAATTTGATAATGGATAACATATCTACAAAACATACCACAAACACAAATATAAACATGAATAAAAGCAGTAGTAAAAATGGCAAAAGGTCGTCTGCTTGTAGCACTATGCAAATCATTTAATGCTTTGTACATGTTTTGAAAAGTTGACAATCCCTTCTACATGTAGAAGTTCATAAAGTGCGAAACAAGTGAAGTTATAAATGCGCGCAACACACAACATAATTGTGAAATGACTCTCGATAAAGAATGAATATTAATAAGTATTCAAATATAAAATATAATTGATACATTGAATCACTCTTTATCAATAGGGGCTGTTGACTATGTGGTGCTACAATTATCTTTATCCATTATTACAACAATGGTCTGAATTCTTGTGCATCTTTGATGGGTTGTTGCGGGGATTGAAAGTCATTTATAGTTTGTTAACAGCACAGATAATATGCCAATGTGGGTCAATTTATGTGCTGCTTTAAACTACACTTGTTTGCTTTTTGCTGTAACAGCTTGGAACTGTTAGCAGTGCTGTTGGGAGCATTGTTTATGTCTGAAAATAGTTCTATGCATAAAATATGCGTATATTATAGTGAGAATGTCTGATAAAGCTAAAATACAAGTAACACGTTATTAGTCACCCCTTACTATTTGATAATTCTTATAATTTTTAAAAATTAGGAGTCAAACTTGACACGTCATTCGCCAGAATTAAAGTAGTAACGCTGGTTGTTAGAATCATGGTTAACTTTTGCGTTGAAAATTCCAATTTTCTTCATAATTTTTTAAACAGAAATTTTACTGTTATTCTAAGTTTTTGTAAAGAAGCTCTATAAAAATTTGCTTCATAACCATATATGGTATGCAAAATAATATAAAAACGAATTCTCAAAATTTTGTGAGCATGCATACATCTATACATGTCAAAAATAATTGAATTAGTGCTCTTCACTATAAACTTGTAGGTTTCAATTACATCGAAATAATTTTGTGGGTGGTTAATGTAGTAAATCTATCAAAAATATAAATTAGATTCCATTTGCGAAAAGCAAAATGGGAAAATCTCCGCTGTTAACACTCATATTTATTTGATGATGGCATCTATTACAACATTTACACAAGTAATGTTAGCAACATTGTGTCGACTGCAACGAATACTGTTCAATAACCTGTTAATTTTGTTTATTGACTTAAAAAAACAATATGAGAATCTACCTTAGTTGCATCTAAATTAATGCTATAAGTTTAGGGAATTTTTATTATGAAAAGATTCCAGACATATATCAATGAAATTCTTGCAGACATAAATTGTCAATGAAAATACGTGAAGCGGAAATCTTCGAAAAACTTATTCATTTAAACATATGAAAACTGCAAAAATCATTTACAATATTAGCCTATCCTTGCTAGTATCGTTCAACATATAAAACTTGTTATTTATATAATATTATGAGAAATTCATTTAGGCTTTATAAAACTATGGAAAAACTTGCCTAGGAAGTTAAGCAAATTCATATAAATAATTTAAAACAAAATGAAAAGATATTTCTATAGCATTAAAAATAAAATAATTCCCATAAACAGCTTTCACTTTTTACAAATCAAGATTAAAACCCCATAAACTGAGTAGAAATATTGTTTTTTCTAGAGTTGGAGAGCTTCACTCGGTCTGCAAGTCATCGAATCAGGGATTTATTGCTGGGTCATCTAGTCTTTAAGCTCAGCCGGGTCATGTTTTTTTAGTAAACATGTAAACTGTACACAAAGCCTTTATTCTTAATAGAATAAAGTCATGTTGATCATTAAGTAGACATTGAATTACACAAGTTTCATGCGTGGGTAAATTAGTTTGAACGATTTCAGAAGATTTTTACAGTGATAATTATTTGTTGCTGTAATTGGATAATTATATTTGTAAAGGTCTTGAAATTCTCTAAATTCAAATTGAATTTTTGTTAGAAATAGCATGGCGTTTTCATTAATATCTTAAATACATTTCTGCAACTACATAGAAGAAATTCTTACAAGAAATGTGGAATTACAGAACTTTCAAGCTGAAGATACTTTTAACCCTTTGCTATTTTGGAAATTCAAATGAGACTTTTTTCAAATTTAGCAAAAACTGTTAAGCGTATATTTGTAGTCCAAATTATTTTATCTCAGTCAGAGAGCCATTGTGGTTAGCTGCAATAAGGATCATTAGAAAGAATAGGGCTCGGCAGTGCTCTGCATTACTGCAATTTTGCTTATATGATTATTCTCTTTATTCCTGTTTTTATGTCTCAAAAGTTTTTATTGGGTTTAAAGCATTCACCGGGACAAATCATATTCGCCTCGGATGGATCCCTGCAGATTTCTTACCAGTATCATTGAATATTTCTAAAGTACTTTCTGAATGAATATCTTTTCTTCTCCAGCACAGTTTCTTTAGCCTTAAACTTTCTACGTAAATGACAAAAAAGTGTTTTTCCATATTCTCAAGCAATTCTTGCAAGCCTATTATGTAATTTGAAAATAATAAGATGTGAACAACTATTGATGAAATGCTCAAACGTAATGCTTAAAAATTTGTACTAGAGTGTTATAGCTGTGAATGAAGTGCTTGAAAAAATTTACTATTAATCATTGAAAATTCCGATGTATAAAAAACCTAAATTCTCACCATTCCCAATGTTCAGCTAATCAGGAAGTCCAAATACTAGGGGAACAACAACTAACCTTAACTGTGAGTTATAAGCACTCAAAAATTTTTCAAGAAGCCTAAAAAACTTTAAAAAATTCCTAGAATGTTTAAAATTCAGAATGTATGGTTTTAAAATAGTTCATAAAACAGTAAAAAAACACCAATATTATTGTATCCAAATACTGGTAATATATAACACATTAATATATACGGTACATTTGAACGAACACGGGCAGTCTAAGGAGGTTAAAAAATCTTGTTGCAATTAATAGATCATTCAAAGACAGCGCCAAAAGGAATTCAATTATTATTGAACGATAAATAGCATGTCAATCAACCCAACAAAATTCTCCTTCTTTTGATGCCGATGCGCCTGATCGAGAGTTTAATTAAAATCACAGCGCCTAAAATTTGAAATTACAGGAAAGAATTATTTTTATTTTGAATTTTAAATAGATCACATTTGAAGGAAAGCATCAGATAAATAATTTGCATCTAAGCAAAAAAATGTATTCACCAGAAACAAAAATGTTGTAAGCAAATGTGGAAAATATTTTTAGCTGGACTCGAAGCCCATCATATCTGTACTAAAATATTAGTTACACAGAAGATATCTAGAAGCGAAATTAGGTCAATTAAAAAATTTCGCAACTCGTGTTGTACACTACAATTTAATAAAAAGCGGTGAAGCCTAGTAAAAGTTAACAACAAATATAAAAGATAAAATGACACCCGAGCTAAAAAATAATATATCTTTCTATAGAATGAACCTGAAGGCTGTGAGTGAACTACAAAAAAGTCCACAGAAACTGAAATAAACTGGCAAAACTTGCATTAGTTAACCGAAGCCAAATTCTAAAAATTCAATTTTGGAGGCCGGAAAAAAGTGGTTTATCTCGGATTAACAAGCAATACGTGTTCATAATTTTAATAACTATCTGCTGCAATCATCTAATCACACTCACAAAAAACTTACACGTAATCTTTTCATATTCTCAAACATAACTTGGACTCTTTGAAAAAATCTCAATAAAAGCAATCAATTTAGCTTCAATTAATGAATTTAAGGCAAAATACACATGCTATCTGAATATCAATTTTGTTAAAGTTTAATTCTAAATAATTACATTCAATTGTAGTTATTCCAAAAATTTATAGTAAGGATCGAATTCGAAAAATCACAAAGCACAGCTGTTGCGAGAATATTCTAAACAATCTAAGATAGCTAAAATATCCCAATAAACTGCAAAATTCATCAAATTGGGTTGTAAATAGATAATTTAACAGCCAACATAAAAGAAGTTGTATTGATTATATTACAACAAAATACATAATGCAATATAATTGAGACTAGCTCGGCTGTGATGTGCTCTGCCTTGACTGGATCTAAAATTAATGTAAGAGCATAATATATTATTAAATTAGCAACAGAAATATGTAAAATTTTGGTCCATCAAAAAATTATTGTCATTGCATACTAAATTTCAGTATAACTCTCATTTTCAAATTATATTTGTATTATCTTGTGAAAACGCGACTATACCTCACAGAATGAAAATAGAAAAACAGTCATAAAATCATTTATGTGAAACGAATAGTAGATTGAAAAGTTATTTCATAAATAGTAAATGCAAAACGGCTAGAGTAAATTATTAATTTATATTCAATTAAGCAACTTTTATTGATAAATAAAAAATATAGATAATTACCGTTGTTTCTAAGTTCTCCAATTTCTTAAATAAAGCTGGATTTATTCGAGTGATCAAATCTACATGGCCAAATTGAGCTTCACACTTTAGTTCCTTAAGGCGTTCGCGCAAAATCAACACTTCGTTTTTTAGTGATTCTAACTCGTGCTTGCATTGATTCAAATTCCCAAAGTCATCAATCATTTCACTACAAATATTGATGCATTACAAATTAATGCAAAAATTAAATATAGGGGTATTTGTAATTATTTGCACATTCATAGCCAATGATATAGCTAGCATTTGAAAGAATGGTGAATTTAATTCTTTATTTAAAAAATCTGACTAGATTATGAATAGCCTGAAACACAAAATATATTTATGCAATTATCATATTCGATGGCAAACACCACTTAACTTAGAATGAATGTAGAGCTAATTGCTATTGTGGTGGCAGTATTGATAACATAATTCTGACATATTGGGGGAAATTCAATTCCAAATTTATTTGGAGAAATTTATCATAATATTACATACCAAGCATTTCAAATAGCGTATAAAACACATATTAGAAATATCGTTTTAAGGATATGTATAATGGCATATCACAAAACTTTTCATCTAGACAAGTGTCTATAAAAAGCAAGTTTTAGAATAATTTAAACAAAATCTATTATTGCAAACAATGTAACAATAACCTTTAATAAGTGAAAGAAATCATACCGATCACTTTCTTTTTCTGCGTGTTCCATCGAAATTCTAAATAACAATATAATATAATGAACATATTTAGTGTATTGCCGAACAATTCAAATGAAGTTGGGGAAGAGAATGGATCTGGCCTTAACTACTTGTATCTCCCACTCATTGTATTCATTACCATTAGCGTAGTTGGAAATGTACTAGTATGCATAGCTGTCTGGCGCGATAAAAGACTACAAAACATGACAAATTACTTCCTGTTTTCTTTAGCTATTGCAGATTTAGGAGTTGCGGGATTCGTTATGCCATTAGCTCTTTGCAATAATTTCGCAGGTAAAATTTTGTAAAATGATATATAAAATATTTTCACAGTAATATTTCTTCTTCGACACTAATCCAGCTGTAGTCTGGAAGTGCTGTCAAATTAGCCAAGTCATCCTTAATGTTCTTAATGCACAGGAACTACTAGTCTTTTAACTGATTGGTACAATGAATATAACATGATTTATGCTCGAGTGAGAGAGGAACGATAGCGGCCTGCAAATCTGTAGAAAATGTATTTTAATCTACTAAACCGAAATTTTACGATCGATTTGGATTATCTATTGATTATCGGAAGACAACTGGATTTTAAGCACGGTTGATAATCAATAAACCAGATAAAACTTTTTAAATTTGAATGAATAAATATATTGTTTTATATGATATATTTGATAACCATTAATGAATGGAGATGTCAGGTTATACTCTGACGGAATCATTAGGCCGCATACATTCTCATTCAGCGATGAGACTATTTTCGTGATATAAATATATATATATATATAGTCTTATATATATATATATATATTGCCTTTAGAAAACACAGGTTTATCACATTTGAATGACATTTGAAAAGATATTCTAATAAATTCCGAACTTTAAAGTTTATTCATAACAAGTAAATTTTTGAATTTGAAAAATCGCAAAACAGCATAAAATCTTCAAATAGCAATCGCTAACCGACAAACGGAAATTTTTTAAATGATTGAATATAATCCTATTAGACAGGCAGAGTAGTTCCAGCTGTAGGAAACATTTCAGTAACTAATGTGCTTTTTCTGAATTTTGATGAATGCATAAAAAAGCAATTAGTTTATTTTACAAGATCATGCCCACCTAGACATGTTAATGTCAGAAGCGATATATCAGAAAATACACTTAGCTCAATTGGGTTTAGACTAACTGATCAGAGATCTCAGTTAAATCAAACACAACTTAATGAAATTCCATTCATCAGGAAACATACATTTATGGTTGCCAACATAAATAACAAACGGGATGGGATAAACAATAAAACTTGGTTAAGACTACCAACATACTTTGCCAACACTATGTGTTACTAGCTTTGATTTTCTATAAAAGTTAAAAGCTGTTACATTATATATTATGTCAAATAAAACGAAAAATAGTGGAATTCAAATAAAACATCTTTTAAAATAAGAAATGGTTTATTCCATTTTGCGGAATACTAAATATTTTTCAATTTTCTGTCAATGGTATTTTAAAACGAATATATAGAACGATAGCAATAACAATAAAAATACATGTTGAAAAATTTGAACTTTTAGCTTTAAACAATAATCAGAGGATGCAAACCTTTCTATGAATGGAACTTACACTGTGTGGTTAAAAACAAAACCTAAAACACAAGACTACTAAGTAGATTTGAAAATAGAAATACAATTACACTTAGAATTTCTAAATGTAATTCTAAAATTAAAGTCATTGAAAGATCAATTTTCCGAAATTCTATAGAACGGACGTTAACCTTTGATGACAAAATAGTGACATTCTTACTTTAATTTGAATATCAACCTAATTGGCGGTTCAAATACGTGTTAAAGTGTCTTGTAAATGAATCATGAATAAACAAATATTTTAGGCAATTTTGACTCTAGTGTCCATTTCATTCGAATCAAAGAAAGTCTTGAATTTCTTTAAAGAATAATTATTAAAATTTGACACTATAAAAAATTATTTTAAAAAAATTTTACTGCAAATTTGCAATGCAAAAACTTTAATAAAAGCCTATTATATTTAAAAAAGCTTCGTCAATTACTAAGGATTTTCTACGCAAACATGAAGACAACTAAAAAATCTTTTGATATTCACAATTCTTCAATTATCAAATTGAAAAAATGTCATATCTCCCGCTTCTGTGATTCCTTATTCCCTTGCAAATATGAGAGCTGTTGAACACTATGAGTTTTGAAAAGTATTTGCTCACATATCTAGTAGAATTTATGCAAAAACATTCGTTTTAAAATAAATAAGTTATATTTTTTGGCACTACCGTATTTTTTCGGGCGATTGGGTGCACATAATATCCCTATATTTATTTTAACAAAATAATGTTTGATGCCGCTATCGCCTAACTTTTAAATTTGGTGAGTTCGTAGCGGAGGAGTGTAATATTGACAGTTACTGTTAATGATTTGAATAGTTTGACCTATTTTGCTTTTTACGGCGGCGTGTCTCATATATGAAACTAGACTGTCCTCACTTATACTGCGACTTATAATCAAATGACCAGTTTTGGTTAACCAGAGAATAATTTTTCCAATTTAATAGCAATTAAAACTCAATTGCATTGCTTCATCGTCTTAATTGTGAAAATTCTAAATAATCCTTACCGCAATTGAATGCCACATTTGCTACAATTCGAGTAAACAACGAAGTCATCAAATGTATATTTTTTGTGATTTGAAGAAATATACTGAATATGGTAAATGACAATCTAGAGTTTAAAAAACCATTGCTAACCAAATATAATGCTAACAGCCGATATCAATAAATTCAAATGTAAACGCAGACATTATCTAAAAAAGAACAATAATTGCTCGAAACACTCTAGGAAATGCTGTTTATGAATAGAAAATAATTTGGCATTCTATACAGTCATAAGCGTATCTTATTTTCAAATCAAAGATTTATGAATTAAAATTAGTCGGATCTATATGTGTGCATATAGTCCATTTATGTGAATGATATCGCAGTGCTTCGTTATTAAATTCAAAATTACAATATTGAAAACTATTGACATAGGTTCTTAAAAAAGAGCAAAAACTAACTAAATCTTTCATCATATTAGAAAGAAAGCAATTTTAAAATAAATGAAGACAAATTTAAGAATAAAAAACAACTGAGAATTTCTTTAACTAATCCTAAGTTCATAGTTTATCCTGTTCAACGCATTCAATATAGATACAGATTTTTAGCGTATATAACATTGAAATTACATCTCGATGAATGAGGTAAAGTTTTTGGATAATGTTTAACTTTTCGCAATGAGGATCGGGCGACGTGCGATGGTATAAGCGGGCGGTGCGGACAGCACGTTCTGGTTGTGGGGTGTGAGCTGGGTAAAAATAAATAAACATATTTTAAATACTTTTCATAAATATTGTCAGTTTGTTTTGCAGGTTGTACTTAACAATCTATTCTATGCTCTTAGCTTACATGTATATTGATGCTGTTGCTTTTAGTAGCACACTGATTATATATATACATATATATATATATATATATATATATATATATATATATAATTTTTTCAAACTCTTTGTCGATGTACTGTTGTTCGCAATAAAAAATAACATATAATCCATACAAAAATGTTTGAAAAACTATATTTTTAATTTTGAAAAAAAAATCGAAAATTTATATATCTCGCTCTTTGCGCAAAAATGAAATTTATTTGCAATATATAGTCTCCACATGGTATATATAGAATCGTTTTCAATTATTGTGTTTTATAGCGAACTCATTAGTCAAGCTGAGAATATATCGCCAATCAAAACAATGTAGATAAAACGCTCAGATTTAGTCATTATGTAGAAGAAAATTATTTTAAAATGATACTCAAATACATTTATGTCTTACAAAGAAATCTTAACAAATAGATGTCCATGTCTTAAAAAATAGGCTAAAATATAGTAAACAGAAATTGAGATGTTATTTGTGAGTACTATGTTTTGAGACAGTTATTGAAATTTACAGCTAACATCTTATTATTTCCTTATCTTACATTCTCCAAATTTCATATAACTTTGAAATCAACCAAATAGTAAGAAAATTCATCAAATTTCATTTGATAAAAATGTTCTCAAATCAATAAAATGTACTATGCAATTTAGGACACAAACCTACTCGCCTTATTCAAAATCTGATTAACACCGTGCGATTTTGGCAAGCTTAGAAAATTTTACATTCAATAGTATTGGCAAAATTTGGGGATTATATTTAATTAAAACTGAGATCAAAATACATAATTCTAGCTCAGCATCCAGTATTTACATCTACTCTATAGAGCTTAGCAATCTGTCATAGATATTTGATTAAAAACCAACAATTGAAATCTATTAAACCGAGGCATTTTGGGTTTTGGTATCAATGATTTCTGATGTAAATTCATTTTCTATTCCACAGAAATTGTCATACATAGGCTCCTGAGACTGGGATGTTGCACGCTGTAAAGTCAACATATTTATAATGGTACATTGCACTTTAATTTTAAACGAAGTAAACTATTCTGTAAATATAATTGATTTCTATGAAAAATGCATTGACAATTTTTAATTGAATTTAAACTTTGTAATTGTTTTTTCATGCATTTCCTGTTATTATAATTAGAAAAATTGAAATTCTTCACTTCTAAAAGAGCGTACTAAATGTATCACTGCTAATGCAAGGCTTCCTTTTAAATTGGAAACCTTCATCTACATCGCTTTTTGCTAAATGAAAGCTATCTTAAAATAAACTGTTAACTCAGATTCTTTCAAAGTTTTAATAAGCATTTCACAAAAATCGTAAGAGAAAAATAGCTAAATTAACAAAAATAATCACTTTCATGAGTAAAGAATTAGTCATACTCAGTGATCACAACATAATGGAATCGTGAATAATTTTAGCAAAATCCCCATTTAATAAAAATAGTTTGATTCCTGTCATTTTTTCTGCAAACATATCTTCTGTCTTAGCGAACACATGCAATCAACTGGAGATTTGATTAAACTAATGTGAGGATATAGAAAAAACAAAAACAGAATTCGTTTCAATTACGGAAAAATAATTTTAATGGTAGGAAAATGATCTTTTACCAAAGGATTGATAATCAGTTGAAATCTCACAATCGAATAACAATAGACTATTTCATAACGGATGCAAATTTCGGTAATTTTCGAATGGCCTGGAGCAGGGTCAAGATTTTCAACAAGCTAATAGCTATAATTAAAAAACCATATTAATATATAGTAAGAACTGGGAGTTTTTAAAAACGAACAATTTTCAGTTTACAATAAAACAAGAATTGTTAACGTATAAGCAAAATAAACATAAATCGTATTAATGAAATATGTCATGTTAAACAAGTTATAGATAAAAATATATTTATATATTGAAAACTTAATAATTGTTGTTCTAAACAACAAGCTTCTTATTTGAATATATAAATAACACAAAAACGTATGCAATTAGTTAATAATAAAGCTTTAAATCATTTGTTCATAAAATATGCGTTTAAGTGGTGCAATGATTGGGAAGATCAAACAAATTAAAAATCATCGGATTTAATTTTACTAAGCTTAAGCAGCCTGAGGAATTTTCAATATTTTTCATGATCTTCGTAAAAAATATATAGATTTCAGCCCCTTCAATGGGTTTGGGATATTCTTGCACATATAAAGAAACAGCCAAAATTCGTTATTGCCTATAGGAGCTCAAAACCTTATAAATATATGATCATTAGGTATGCAAAGAATATTTATTTTTTTTCAAAAATTCGAAATTTTTAAAGAAAAATAGTTAATCTTTTTAACGACTTCTGCACAGCAATACGTTTTAACTGAAGGTTTTAACATTGCATTAAAGCATGTTCCACAATATGACTACCCATGCCTCACGATTTTGAGATTTGCTAATAGCCTTGGAGAAAATTTTTTGTCAATGTGGACGCCAAGTAGTTTAAGATTAAGTTATATGCGTCGAGAGAAACGCAAAACTTTCAACTCTGGCAGTAAAATGCAATACGTGCTCAGACTCATTTACTTAGACAAGCAGTTCTGAGGCTTGTTTAGTCGATTCACTCCGTTTACCATTTTTCAAAATCTCATTCGCCTCATTTCCAAAATTTCAATGTCCCCTGGAGATGGCTACTATGGATTTGCAATATTCGGTCCAGGCCAGTTTCAGTAGATTTTTCCATCAAGGCCATAATTCGCCTTCTTACTTCTATCAGAAAACAATGACTTATACACACTAGTTCTATTTACTATTAGTAAAAAATGTAAAATATACGAATAAGTCTATGGTATCGACATTAAAGAAGACGAATTTTAACGACAACGCACAATTAACCAAACTTCCGCGAGATTGGATAATTGCAAACGTATTTAGATTTTAAAATAATTAGGATAGACATTTTAAGCAAGAGTTGCTTCAATATTCTATCAAACAAATTGTTGAATCATTATATCACAGTGAAAACGAATTTCCAAAACGTTTTTTTAGTAAAACAATAAAAAACAGAATTGAATTGAAATTTATTGACACATCTATTATGTAATTTGACAGCTTAAATGTTCATTTCAAATAATTATAAAAAATGCAGTTCCTAAACAAAATTTTTATTACAACTAATCACTTTGCAATGCATTTTAAGAATTCAATTTCCGCTAAAGATTGCATTGTTTATATTAAAGTTTGTTTCTCACTAGAATATCTGAAAAAATGTGAACTTATAGTCACATCACAAAACACGGAAACAAGTCTCAACAGCACTTAAATTTCATTGAATTAACTACATTTACATATGTGTATGTCTACATATATTTCAGAGCTATCCTGCTATATACTAAGCAATACCTTTACAAATGCTTAAATTCAAAAAGCACGTCATTCCCCAAAAGGTAATGGTTTTTAATTCTGGAATTGCCTTCGACACCATCATGGCAAACAAAAATTTTGGGTAAAATTAGAGAAACGTCATCCTGGCGATTCAAAACATGTTTAAAACGTACAATATATTTTTAGTCAAGTCCGACTTTTAGCGAAAGATTTTTCAGCAAATTAAATATTTATGCATTTACTGCTCTTTAGCCAATCTAATAATACGCCAACAAGTAAGAATATTAATATCTACAAATTTTAGGAATGTGGATACTAGGACCAATAATGTGCAATCTATGGACAACAATGGATGTAACATTTTCCACATCTTCAATTATGCATTTGTGTACAATCCAATTGGACCGCTACATGGCAATAAAATTACCGGTATGCATTCTTATATTACGTTACTAAAACTTCTTTTCAAAATACACATTACCAATAGATTTTATAGAACACCTAATTGTATTTTTAGCATAATCTAATATTTGCGATTTTGCTTTTAAGTGAAAACAGCGAATAATATAATAAATTCAAATTTAAGCAACAAATTATCTCTATTCTAAAAGAAAGTCAGACACTGAATAAACTATTGTTGCAAAGTTCGAAAATAGAAAACGTACGCTGTTCTTTATATATAATTATTTACTTGCTCAGTTAAAAGCTAACTGATTAAAGCGAAATATAGCCTCAATTGAAACCTTATAGTCATAGGAGAATATTTCTCAAAATGTTGATATTGTTTGTTCTGAAATAAAAGATAGAAATTATTGGGATAAACGTTTATCATATTTAAAATTTTTCATAAAAATCTACACTTACAAATAGGAACTCAGGCATACGAACCTAGAGAATTAGTCTTTAGAACTCGCATAAAATAGGAAGTTGACCAAAATAATTTACTATAACTTGATAGTTCTGAAGTGTTATGTTAGGAAATCTACTTCCAGAATATGTTATATTTATCGAAAATTGCTGTATTTAGGTTCGATATGGTGAAATGAATCGTTCAAAAAAATGGATGACTTTGAAAATATTCTTGGTTTGGTTTATATCATCATGTGTAGGAGGGGCGTTATTTGCAGTTTCTCTACATAGACCAGAAAACTCTTATCAACGAATAGAGGGAAAGCCAATCTGTGCCATTATGAATGAATACATAATGATATTCGGAAGCATGGCTGCCTTCTACATTCCATTTATTTTAATGATTATCTTATATTCCTTAACTGCGCATGCGCTTAGTGAAAGAACTAAAAGAAATCAGAAAGCATCAAACAAGTAAGTACCATATTAATAATTCCAGCTACATATGAGAGTTGTCGTTACTAATTAATTAACAGCATCAATGATTTAAACAACGGACACTCCTGGAATGACGCCTAAACATATTGCGCTTTTAAAAACTCACCTTTTTGCAACTGTGCAAGAAACAAAATCAATATTTAACACTAGAAATGCCATTACTCCTTAGCATTGTTTTTCATACAATATTTCAAAATAAAACATTATGTAAAAGAATGAAAAAAAATTACACTTGCAAATTCAAATAGATAATCAGCATATTTGATGGTGCATATACACGCTGGTGTTTTTAAGGAATGCATGTGCAAGTAAACAAAATTTCAATTTGAGTCACTTTTGACACATTTGGCAGTTCTAATGTTAATACAAGAATATGCAACATAAATATATAATAGTTTTATTAATATTCTTGTTTAGTTCCACAAATCACGAAAAACAAAATGGTTCCGTTCCGGGTAAAAGTGTTCGTAGCTATATAAAGTTGAAAGTCAACAAAAAAAGAGCTAGCAACAGCAATAGTTCATCAATTGAAGGTCATGGTGCGGAGACCACTTTCACATGTGCAGAAACTACCTCCACGTACAGAGTATCTCGTAACTCAACAATGTCAAGTGCACACTCATTTGGTAAAAAGAAAAAAGATATGAAGGTAACTCAAATTTCAAAAAAATTGACAACTGAAATTGTTAGTAATCACAAAACTATAAATGAAGAATTATAGTACAATGAATAAACTGTTGTTTGATGTAAAATGTTTAGGAAAACGAAAGAAGAGCACAGTTAATTCTAAGCATCGTCTTCGTTACATTTGTTCTACTTTGGTTTCCTTTTTTCTTAATAAACATAGCTATACCAATTATTCCACAGCTGACAACATTCATATCACCAGCTGTAATTGATCTCACGACATGGTTGGGATACATTTCATCTAGTCTCAATCCAATAATCTACACAATTTTCAACAGATTCTTTCGTGAAGCATTCAAAGATATTATTTGCTGTAACAATCCCAATCAGCGAAGGAAAAAACGTAATCGTCAACTTGCCATTCGCCATTAATATTAGACTCTGCAATTTAGATATAAAAGTGCCAAATTTATTTAAAAAGCTTCACAGGCTTTAGTTAAAGCATTGTTCCGAATAGTTTATATTTGGAAAAAAAATTAGAAAATTCAATGAACATAATTTTAATTTGTTTTTATTCGATATAATTCAGCAAAAAAACCTAGAGAATATTAAATGCAAAAAGTCACTAATTAAACAAAAAAAGGGTTTCATATAAATTGAAATGAAAAAAATGGATTTGAAAAGCCATAGAAACGCTCCAATTTCATCAATAATTATTTGCATCTATCAAACATTAATAGTGACAGTGTAGAAAAATACATTCATGACCTTTGAAAATATGTAATAATTACGTAAGCCAAAACTAAACATAAATGTGTATTTGAAACAAAGCATTTACATTTAAAACATGAGTCATTTCTTCTAAATGGAAACCTAAACATAACCTAATTTACACCTATTAAAAATGCTTTGATATTATTAACAAAGCAATTGCTCAAGAGTTTGTGCAAAAAGTGAATATTTAGAAAATTGTGCTCTCAGTGTAGATAAAATGTTATAATAAATTGTAAAACGATGTGATACTAGCAGAAAGGTCAGTGTTAAATTCAAACGCATTATTCATACCCTATCAAAATCCGAAATGATTTTTACGTTACAATATATTTAACAAAAACAGGCCTACATGTGAAACATAGGTTACAGCTAGTGTTCTTGCCCAACTAATTTTATGGAAACAAAATTGTCTACATATAATTGCTGAATGAACTCTAATGGTGTCTGAGAAAATTCCATATATATATATATATATATATATATATATATATATATAGATATAGATAGATAGATATCTCGACGCTCTGTGCTATGGAGATTGTAGACAGCGTCAAAATTCGGCTGTGGAAGGGGCTATGGAATTTTTTGCATTTTTTTGTGGAAATGGCATTGCTAGCCCTTAAGAGATATCCTGTCTGAGTATCTAAAAGTTTGCTTTAAAATAAACGTACACCCAGTGTATTTAATTTCATTTCAAAATGCCGAAAAATTTATTTTTGCTAAATCATACAGTTCCAGTAAAATGATTGTGTTTTATAAACATTAAAACTTTCTGAAAAATATTTTTATTGCAGATATACGTGCACTTATATTATGGGATTTATATTCAATATATATTAAATTTGATCAAATGCTCAATTCAGAACTACAAGGCAGGAAGAAAACTTGCAAGAATGAACTGTTAAGAACCTAAATTCTCACATTTAATATTTTTCTCAATACCACTTTATTACCTGAACAAAACGTATGGAAAAATATTGTAGGGTTTCTGCAAAAATCGGATTTTCATTCATATACTTCAAACCGAGGAATAATTTTTATCAGCCATTTTCACCATAACACTTCTCAATAGATGTGGCCAAAAAAGTATGTACATTTAAAGTAACTATGGGCAGTTTATGGTTAATTGCAGGTCGTGAATCCTCTTAGGCGACTGGGATATGACCTCTGATGTTGGTGTGGGACGTATATCTAGAAAAACAAATTTATTTGAGGCTAGTTGTTGCTGTCATGGGCTTTAGATCTACATATAATCTAAATTTAGGAGCGAGGTAATATTTAAAAGTCCTTAAAAATCGGATTTTTCATAAAAAAGTGGGAGGAATTTGTTCGAAAATTTAGGTAAATTTTAGGATCTGTGTTAGGGTTAAAGTCCTGCACTTTTTTCAAAAAAATCGCATCCAGACAAATAGTATTTAACAAAATTAAAAAAATGGCAATTTTGTTCAGTTCGCTAAGGCTACGATTACACTATGCAATCCAATTACAAGAGTTAGGCCCTAATTATAATTTTACAATCGTAGCGGTGTTTATGCTAAAGACGCGATTGCGAATATTCTTGCAACTGATCACTTGAAGTTGGTTTCACTGTGCAATTCAAATTGAAGTGATTTAAACATTTTTGCTGATTAGATACTACAATTAGTCATTTAATACTAGTGTCTTTTTATTCTGAAACAGGGGCGCAACTAAGGGGGGGACAAGTGCCCACCTCGAAATTTTTAAGAAAAACTTATATTATACTGAAAATCAAAACGTTTCAATACATCCCGTAATATAAGAGAATAACTAACACTGCGAGTAACTATTAATTCTTGGGTAACTATTAACAATCAGTTTTTTGGCTATATAGAAAATGACAACTCTTCAAAAAGCATGACAGTCTGCATTTCAGTGAATTTGGAAACCAGAGTTGATATTTGAAAACAAAACGGGGTTGGTTTGACGAAACAGTTTGAAGACTGATTTGAAAACCAGTTTCCCGAAATTGTGAAGTGCCCCCAGAAAGCAAGTTGTTGATAGAAGATCAATTGGTTTCACATATGTCCTACAATGTTGTCAGGATGGTCTCCATTATTATGTTATCAGCAAATAGCACTAATTTTCTTTAATCTCTCTATGTCGCGTTCTTTAGTGCCATGGAGTGGCGAAAGAAATTAGTGTATTGGCTTTTTGCGTTTCATTTAGCAGGCTTACTACGAAATGAATTATTTCGAGTTTTGCCAATATGAAGGAATGTCCACGATTCGGATCTGCAGTTGTGGAATTGTTGCTCGAATTCCTAAAGAGCCATTGGAACGAATTCCAAGGACCCCTTATAATCGGAATACAATCAAATTCACAGAGAACTCAATAATAGTTTGATCGCCCTACAAAATGAGTCACAAAATCAATCTAATGAGAAGAAGGGGTGAGGAAAAAAGGTACAAGTAAGATCGGGTACTGAGATGGATGTAGACCTGCTAGATGAGGATTCGACTGCAACAACTGTTTAGAGCAAGTCTAACCACATTGATTATTCACAAGAAGTGAAAATGAGGAGGATGCTCATGCAGGATGCTTAGTAGATTTTGCTGAATACACTGGACCTGAATGGCTTCATTGTTTAGATTGTAGAAGATGGTTCTGTGGTGTGTGTAATGAGTATTCCTTATTTTAAAATTATCGATTGTTAATTTTTTTAGTTTTACGGCTATATTTTTGTTTTAAAAGACATTTTTTGTTATTTTCTTGAGTTGTTTGATCAAATATATTCACTTGTTTTGTTGATGAGTACATAAAATGTGTAATATTGTAATATCCATCCCTTTTTGTTGTTTTTTAAATGGTCTAAGTGCTTAAATTATAGAACTGAAAATATGAATTTTTGAGAAACATGCTTCATCACTTCATCATGCTTGTAAATACTGACAATCCTACAGTTCATAGAGATAAAACTGGATAATAATTGAAACAGTAAGAAATGGCATTAAAAAACTTGAAAAAGTGTTAATTGTTCCCTTATTTTACGGGTATATATTTTCAAAATTATTCCATAATCTTAATAAAATATTATAATTGAGCATATATTTATCTTTTTTTGAAGTGCTATTATGCGCGGACACATTGCACTTAATATTATTGTAATTACAGAACTTCAACTATCTGAGATGCCTTTTAAAGAGGAACATTCTCACATATTTAAAGTTTATTTAAAATTATCACCTTGCGGCCATATTAGAAAGATCTTTGGAGGAAAAATTTTATCGTTTTGTTTGTGCCGATATTGAATTGTTTCTAATCTCGCTTATATTTTTTGACAAAAAGTCAATTTTTTTGGTACTTCATTTAAAATATCATATGATCGCTTATGCCATTGTTATAATATTATTCCGGTCATGTTCTTACGATTTGAACTTCCAAAGATGACGATAATTTATATTTCATTTGCAAAAACCTGGTTAAGATGAGTTGTAACAGATTTATAAAACTTCTGTTTGGCTTGGATCAATGATGTAGAGAAAAGGGGGTGGGGGGCCGAGTCCCACTTGTTAAAAATAATTTGGAGTGGAGCCCCAAAGCATTAAGGATCAAAAGCTAAATTCAATTGCTAAATTAGATGTATTGCCCAATGGGTACCTAATCTCCCTTTAGTAGTTTATCTCCCTAAGCCATTTGGCTACGGATGTCTTAGCAAGTATTCATTAAGTTAATAAATTTATAGAAGGTGTACAAAGGGATAAGTCCAATGCATGACAGAGCCATTTTTAACAATTGCTGAGACTCAACTATATATTATGCCACATAAGAAATTTCATTAATATTTGAAAAAATCAATTTGAGTTTAAAAAATTAGGATTAAATACATAAGTGTGATTACACATTACATGCATTCATAATTAATTTTTCAAAAGTATGTGTTTCATGAAAACACCCTTTGAAAGAGTTGATTGATTTGTGCCACAACTTGCTGCATATGAATAATAAATGATTTATTGCTATGAACAATGTGTTGAAAAATACAATTTGCATTTTGAAATTTTGCATTGGTATTATTCTTTCAAAACTTTCAGTTTTCAGTGGGTAAATTTTATAAGTTCCTCACAACTGAAGCACTGAAGACATTTTTTGGCAAGAATTATAAAATGACCCAAAAATCAGCTGAATTGGCTTAGGTTTCGTAGGCCGTGGTTGGTTTGCTCCAGAGTTTTCAACAAATGACAGTCTCTGCTCACACTGACCTAATAGCAATCCCTCAAATGTTATCAATATGACTGTGAATAAATTTTCACTATACTTTTATAAGATTAATATAATTGCAATTTACAAAAACAAAAAAGTCTTCATAACTAGCCTGCCATATCTGAGCCCACATGCTGGATGGCATATTTCTGAAAGATACCCCTTTTTAAAATTTTAGCACTACACCACTGGCGTGGGTGGGTTTGCAAAATCTGTTTGGGCATATTTGGGTCCAAATATTTGACCCACTTAGTAAAATATGTGCTTAAATATTACTAATATACATTGATTCGATTTCATGAATCAAGGATGACTTGATTATCAAGGTGCTATAAATCACGTTCAAAATCAAAAGTGCTAACAAGTGGACATACTAGAAAAAATTCTGAAAAAAATATGCAATTTTGATAAGTCAAAATTGCAGGTTACCCATGCATAATCAGACGGTATTGATTTCATACAAATCGACATCTTTATGTAAGGAGAGCGTTGATTTGATGGAAAAAATCAGCAATGACTAAATCAGAACTTAATGCACTAACACGATTGGCAAAATTTAGTACCTTAAACGCAGTTAAAAAGTGGTTTGCTAGTTGGTCTTCAAATGCGTACATATATAATAACTATATCTGAAAAACAAATTACAGCAGAGCTAAAGCCTACTGGATCATATGCACAATCTTCATTCTTAACCTACAAAGAAAAAAAATTGCATTGAAAGGCAGTACCAGCTTTAAGGGGCAACGGGGGAGGGGAGCAAATGCCATGGGCCCCGTACTAAGCTATTATTACAGGAAAGCTATTAGTAAACTTGAGAAAATTCAAATTGAATTATTCACAATATCAATTCAATATTATATTGCTAGTTGCATTCTATAATTTACAACAAATAAGGCTCTTTTCGCTTTTTAACATTATAATTATTAGATATTTGTGATCTAAGTGGTTTGCAACTGCTATCAATTGAGTGTGATGCAGCATGAAATTTTGATTTTCCGAATTTAGTGGATGATAGTAATAATTTCAAAAAAACCTTCAAAAATACGTGGCAAATAAAAAATATGTTGCAATTCAATTAAACTTTCAAAAACAAGAAAATATTCTTGATAAATATAACCTTTTTTATATGCATAGCAATTGTTCTTGCAATCTAAGATTTGATATATGCTAAGCTTGACAAGTATATATTATATAGTTATATAGGTATATACTTCGGATACAACTATATTATTAAAAACAATAATAATAGTAAATGTATTATTATACGCAGTGGCAAGAAGCAAACTTCTATTATTTTGTTAATGATAGTAATTAAAAATATTAAAGCACAGGACGTAGTAAAATTTGACTATGACATTCAGACCATTTAGTGCATACATACAACTAAACCAAAAAACTGATAACAAAATGTGTAAAGTTCCAAAAATTCTCTTGTTTATATTTTGAAGTTCTTGAAACAATCATTATCCTTAATTAAGGAATTAGATGGGTTTTCAAAACCTGATTTGATATAAAGGGTGACCAAAAGAAACCTTGGTTGAAAGGGCATTTAAAATTATGCGCAAATAGTCAAAACCCTAAAGCATGCCCAATGAAGATAGTGGGCAGGGAAACATATATATTTGTATTTTCTAAAAAAATTGCTAAGCGATTTACGCGTATTAGTTAAAAAATAACTATCGTAAATTTTCGTGAATAAACCGCATCTGTGAACCTATTTTTGTAAAAGTTTGGGTTTCGGCTTATTCACGCAGTCTAAGAATAACATCTGTAAACTTCTCGATACATTCGGTATTAAGGCAAATGCTTAAAAAAATGAATGTAATAAACAAACAGATGACTGTGGTGTATTGGCGTTTAATAGGCGTTGAATTGTTTGAATGGCGTTTATAGTGCGGATTAGTGGCGGTGTATAATTCCGTCTAGCAAAAAATATTTAAAAATAGGAATAATTTTAGTATCATGACAATTTGAAGATAAATTTTTTAAAAACTGCATTTGTTTTGATAGTTCGTCGTTTTATTGTGAAAATACGTTGTTTTGTAATGTCGTTTTAGTGCCGTTATTTATGTCGTTCAGCGACGTCGTTACGACCTGTTCTATGTTTACTGGGAATTAAGTTGGTTAAATGAATGGAGAAACGTATATGAAGAAGGATAAAATTAGTGTGCCACGTTGGATATGAATTATACACGCTGTATACCTGTAACTCAAAAACAACCTCCAAAGTTTGTGTGATAGAATTTACAGTATTTCATATTGAACACTAGAAAATCCGAGCAGGTCAAATTCGACCACTTTGCACATCTTAAATGCATTTGTATTGCCTCATGTAATGAAAATTTAAATACAAAAACAGCTTATTTTGTTCTTCTCATACTTTTCTTTCATTTGGTTTTGTTTTCGTTAGTTTTTCTTGAATGCGTGAATTCTGACAACTGCATGAATTTAAGATAGAGAATCGTCGGACTTTCTAGTGTTAAAACATCCTCTCATTTTAATTACTTAAACATTTCTTTGTAAGACATAAGTTCTAGTAATAAGAAGTCAATTAATTATTATGTGAATTTTACAATATTCTTGCAAAAAACCTTACGCAAAAATTACTAAAAATGCGATTCAATTATTTTTGCCCGACCCTGTGCTGAAATTCATATTTTCTCTATAAAATCCATGTAGTTATTTGTCAAACTCATATGTATTTATAGCATTTATAACACATGTCATTTTATTGATTCACTTCTGAAATTAAGTTTCTGTTTAAGAATGCTTAAAGTTTGCAAATGAGGCGTGACTTAGCAAAGTTAAAACATAGCACTATAACACATGTTCTGTTCAAAACGATCAATTCTAAAATTCCAAAAGGGCAAAAGAAAATGACTAAACACGCGTTCCAAAAGAAGAATTGGATGAAATACATGACAAGAACAACATATGAATTGCTAAAGTCACTTTGAACGGGAAAATGTGATATATTAATGTCTTCACTTTTAATAAACCCTGCGAGCAGAGAAAGATTCTACCATAACCTGAAATGGCAGAATTATTTTGATCAGTGATGAAGATTTTTCATCAAATGCAAACTCAACATTGATAAAGTTCCAGATAATATGAGCTTTTATAAGACATTGAGCAATCTCTAACCAATATAAATCTAACCAACTTGAAATGACGCTTGCTATCAAAACAGTATACAGCAAGAACTAAGCAAAAAAACAAAACGGAAAATTCTTTATAGAAATATACCCATTCCTAATAGTTAATTCAATGAATTTTTTCAGTTTTGTTATTTCTTCCTTTCCTAACAGACGTCTGTCTAAGGAAACAATTTAAATTATACGTGAACCACTGTCGATGTATAGTTTGAAACCAAGTTGGTGAATAGCAGAATGAAGGAATTAGAGCATGTGATGAAATTGAAAAATATATATTTCGAAGGCGGGTATTAAGATCACGCTGTTTTTCACTCAGAGTTCAGACACAGCAACATGATACATTTTTACAAATTCAGCAACTATGAAAACAGATGCAAATGAATAATTCATAAATGCAAAGTATGCTGGCATCATTCAAATTAATAATTTTACTTCTACGAACGATAACTGATATGAAACGCAATCCATTAGTTGTTAACATGTCTTTGTAACATTATTATCATAATACGTCAAGTAATGTTTTTTATTTAATTAATATGCTTCATTATTTAGTGCAAATGCAAAAGAATAGAAATATTCATCTGAGTATTGTATAGAATTTCAAAAAAATCATAGAATACTAAGATTGAAAAATGTAGAATAACTCAAACAACTTGCCTCAATTGTTTATATACTTCTATGGAAATACAAAACAAAGCTATTAAAATGTTTGAAAAGGATATCGGCTCTAATATTTAAACAAAAATGATTTCCTAGTCGCTCAATTGATGTTCACAATGCGAATCTCGATTTTTGGCACAATCATTATTGAAACCAAAGTAAATTAGTGTTTTCTAGAGTGATGAATACACAGATATCACTAAAAAAATATTTTCCAAAACTAAGGGCAATTTGTTGCAAATAAATTTAAATTAAATTTTTCCGCAACTATTATTACCTTCAGTACAATCGCATAGAATTGTATACATATTTGTTTAAAGACAATCATGACACCAATAATAGACGCAAATATGGGGGGGATAAAAGAGAAATGGGGGATGCAATATTGAGCCATTTTTTTCAAAATAACAAACTACATGTAGTTGTTTCAAATATATTTCTTATTAAATATCATAGACATAAATGTTGGCATAGTTCTATAGAGCCTTCACTCTACAAGCAAATTAACAAATGTGTAAAGATAATAAATAAGGGTTGCATAGTATAATTGGTATATATCAAGACGTTTCTATGCATTACTAATACAAAAAGAAAATCATTTGTAAACAATTTGACAAATTTTATAAAAGGTTTTAGATAACATAAAACAATTCAAAATTCGATATGATTTGACAATTTCTAAAATGAATTACCCAGTTCGAAATTACTGTTTCTGCATTCCACATATCAGAGGTTGGACAATTTATAGATATAAACACTGTCACTAACATTTTATATATGCAGTGATGAACGAATATCAGTAATAATAATAATAATAATCAATGACTTTATTTAGCCGCTGAAGGCATACACAACAAGAAAATAAAAACAAGTCAAGTTTTACGGCAGCGAGGACAGTCACAGGAGATGAAATAGGAGCAAATGGAAGAGTAGGCGAAGTCGGAGAAGGGCTCAGCAAAGAGGAAAGCCATCAAAGATTTCTTGAAGCTCGGTGGTGGGGAAAAGAAATCAATCGCTGTTGGAGGGTTGCGAGTCAAGATGTAATTAGCAGCAGTACAAGCACGATTGAAAANAGATAAGGATGATATGACGCCAGGGCCATCATTGGTGGACGGAGTCGAGGTAGAGAGAGCAGAGACCGCTTGGCGTAACAACGAAATGATGGCGTCTTTCTTCAGACCACCAACAGCGGAGGCAAACTGGGCATCGCTCAAATTTTTGAGGTCGGACAGCGAAATTGGGGGCATAGCTGAAATCTAATTAAACTGTATAATAAACAGGCAAATGACAAGATTCATCTTTAAAAAACCTCTCTCTGCCTTAGATGAGGATATGGGAATAACATCAATTAGGTTTTTATTTATCTCTTAAAATACGGGTGGCATTTATGATGCAATCCCTAAATACTGGAATGAAATTCTGTGGCATTGATTTCATTACTCTTGCTTCACCTTCAAGCCATGGTGCAGATATAGGAGGCCATTTAGAATCCTTAGGTGCTTAAATCCTCAAGAGTGGAAATTTATTCAGACGCAATCCATAGCCTGAAATAAATTGTCAAACAATTCAAATGTAAACTGCGACACAATCGCGATCTTCATTTTAATTTTATTAACATCTGCGTCCCCCCACAATTTTAAAAATAGATAAGTGGAGGTGCCATCATAAGTGATAAGGTACCATCACCCCCACATACAAAGGAAAAAGTTGGATTTCATATAAAAAACAATAAAAACTTGGTTACCCTAAAACAGGTATTTTATTACACCTCTAAATAAGATTTATAATTCCATTTTTATTTTAATGGGCGATTTTAATTACTTTGATGTTTCTTATTTACAGAACACTGACTTGCAGCTCATCACTACTGATCCCAATTGGACAAAGTATTTGTAAATCAGCCAACCAAAGTAGAAGCAGAAATATACAAAGCTATTCTACCAACAGACCATCTTGGAATCATTTTATCCTACAGTTTGAGCCTTTCTATTGTTAATTATAAAGTGTATATTAGAGATGAAAGAGAGCATCGGCGCCGTATGTTTTCGGAAAGACTGTCGTTTACAAATTTCTATGGCTTGTTTTATGAACAGTCCCCCGATGTCAAACTTCAACTGTTGATTGAATTTTTACAGTGTACTCTAAATTAGCTTTGTCCCGTCAAGGTTGTAAAAATGACAAACAAGGATCCACCCTACATGACACCTCTAACGAAACTGCTTGTAGCAAAAAGGAATAAGCTGAGAAGAAGTGGAAGGACTGTCAAGGCAGCTGAATTGGATATCCGAATTAGAAATCTTATCAAATCCAACAGTTTTTCAAAACGAAAATGCCGGAACTCTTCTGAATGGTGGCGTTATGTGAAGGATCACACTAAAGGGCGTGTAGAATCTGCTAGTAACATGTTCAGTGTCGATGATTTTAACAACTTCTTTGCAAGCATATGCCACACCGACAACTACATAGAACCTGAACTGCCTGGGTGTACCGAAGCTCCTCCCATAATAACACCCTATGATGTGTACTGTTGTGTTTCTAGGTTAAAGAAAACAGGAATAGGCGAGGATGCTCTCCCCTTCTGGGTTTTTAAAGGGCTAAAAGTTATTCCTGTTCCCAAAGTCACCAAACCTTCATCTATTTCCGAGTTTCGTGCAGTGTCTGTTACGGCCAATTATTTCACGGATTTTTGAGAGAATAGTTATCTCGAAATTTATCAAGCCTCATTATGAAAACAATCTATTGACTTCATAATATGGATTCCGAAGAAATGGATCTACTTCTGCTGCACTTGATGCTATACAACAGTCAATAATGAAGTTTTATGATGATGGTTTTAATTATGCTCGGATCTTCTCGCTATACATATCCAAAGCTTTTGACAAGATACCGCACTATGTTATTGTGGACGTACTCACTAGATTTCGTCCAAAGCTTAATCCGTTTATCATCTACTTCCTATATGATTTTCTGATAAAATCGTTCGCAACGTGTGTTTGTTCATAATAAATTTTCACAGGCTGCAGAGTATAAATATTGGAGTCCCTCAAGGCACAGTGGGAGCGCCTTTCTATTTTAACCTTTGCGTAAATTTATTAGATACAGGTTATTCACAGGAGTGCTTCGTCCCCGGATTTGCAGACGACCATACACCTTGTGTTGCAGGAAGAGTGATTAATGGTGCTTTCCTTAAAAGCAGCGAATCTATTCTTTCTAATATTGTGGGTTTCTTCTCGTCTATCAACCTTAAATTGATCCAAAATAAGTCAAAAGAGTTGTTCATCTGGTTGAAAAAGTTAGGTCAGTTGGCGAAGCACCTTGCAATGTACTTGGTATACCTCAAGTGGATGAATTGAAGGTCCTGGGGTTTGTTTTAGACAAAAGATTTTTATTTGAGCCACATATTAATTACACTGTCAAAGCGTCTTCTTCCAGCCTCTTTTTACTCTTGCGTCTCAAAAGATTTGGGTTTTCGATAGAGGAACTGCGTATTCTTTATCAGGCTTTGGTATTTTCGAAACTCTCGTACGGCTGCGAGGTATGGGGTGGAACACATCACTACATCACAGACAAGATTGACCAAGTTCAGCGCCGGGCAAAGTATTTTGGAGTTAATAATAATAATAATAATAATTGACTTTATTTAGCCGCTGAAGGCATACACAACAAGAAAATAAAAACAAGTCAAGTTTTACGGCAGCGAGGACAGTCACAGGAGATGAAATAGGAGCAAATGGAAGAGTAGGCGAAGTCGGAGAAGGGCTCAGCAAAGAGGAAAGCCATCAAAGATTTCTTGAAGCTCGGTGGTGGGAAAAGAAATCAATCGCTGTTGGAGGGTTGCGAGTCAAGATGTAATTAGCAGCAGTACAAGCACGATTGAAAAACGAGTGAAGGGTGCGATGTTTCTTTGTACGACGAATGGAGAAGGTGACAACATCATCAGAGCGAGTGCAGCAGGAATTGGAGAACTTAATGAAATCAAAAGGATCAAGATCCAATTTGCGAGTCAGTAGTCGATTGAACAGAAGGAGATCACAGGCATGGAAGTAGAGTGACAGCGGGAGAGTGGAGAATTTCAGCAGAGCGTCTTTATAGTCCAAAGAGGAAATCCATTTGAAAGCGCGTTTCTGGAAACGTTCCATGGAGTGGAACAAAGCA
>CABFPE010000269.1:400537-413143 GCA_900660155.1 Hofstenia miamia | reverse complement strand
TCTTAGTTTTTTGCCCTATATTAGTTTTAATTTTGTCCACGTTCATCGCGTTTTCCGTGTACAAGCTATTTTATACTTTCGCCTGTTATTGTACTATTACATAGTTCCAAAACGACTTAAATTATTTCCTTATATTAGCGATGTTACAAAGACACGACGTACTACATTTGGATTTGAAATTCTCAACATTTAGTGCATACATTCAAACATATATACTGAACGCGCTTTGTGGATATATTACCCATATTTGAAACTGTTGTGATGCATTTATATCATGGAGCAATAATTACTCATATATGTTACAAGCCAAAATTGCCAAATTTTGATAATCTTCAAGTCTCAAAAAAAGTCTCGAGACTCATTATTGTTATTGTTGACGCACTCACTAGATTTCGTCCAAAGCTTAATCCGTTTATCATACACTTCCTATATGATTTTCTGAAAATCGTTCGCAACGTGTGTTTGTTCATAATACATTTTCACAGGCTGAGGCACAGTTGGAGCGCCTTTCTATTTTAACCTTTGCGTAAATTTATTAGATACAGGTTATTCACAGGAGTGCTTCCTTCCCGGATTTGCAGACGACCATGCACCTTGTGTTGCAGGAAGAGTGATTAATGGTGCTTTCCTTGACAGCAGCGAATCTATTCTTTCTAATATTGTGGATTTTTTCTCGTCTATCAACCTTAAATTGAACCAAAATAAGTCAAAAGAGTTGTTTATCTGGTTGAAAAAGGTAGAGTCAGTTGGCGAAGCACCTTGCAATGTACTTGGTATACCTCAAGTGGATGAATTGAAGGTCCTGGGGTTTGTTTTAGACAAAAGATTTTTATTTGAGCCACATATTAATTACACTGTCAAAGCGTCTTCTTCCAGCCTCTTTTTACTCTTGCGTCTCAAAAGATTTGGGTTTTCGATAGAGGAACTGCGTATTCTTTATCAGGCTTTGGTATTTTCGAAACTCTCGTACGGCTGCGAGGTATGGGGTGGAACACATCACTACATCACAGACAAGATTGACCAAGTTCAGCGCCGGGCAAAGTATTTTGGAGTTATCAAATCTTTTACACCCATCCGAGAGTATGTCAAAGTTCGGGACCAAAGATTGTATGATAGTATTGTCTCCAATGAAAGTCACCCCTTAATGAGTTATCTTCCTGTTCGCTCATACTATTCAAAGCAGAAATTGAGGATGCGCAAACCCGGATGCCCGAAGATAAAACTTGAAAAACATTTTAACATTTTTCCAAACAGGCTCTTGCGTTCGTGATTGTAAATAAGTAGTAGAAATGTATTTTTCTCCTTATTTAAGACATTATTATTATTATTATTAGAGAAATATTTAACAATCCTACTTTCTGATTTTTAATGATTATGGCCAAAATGGTTATATATTGTATAATATTAATAGAATTTTGAAGTATGTATATTTAATTTCATTGTGCATTGAAAATCAACGAATTATATTGATTCACTCATGGTAAAGTGATAATTGTTGGAAATTAATTTTTATTGGAAATGGCAAAAATACAATTCGCCAATCGATTAAATTATTAGTTATAGAAGAGATTCTTTTCTTTGGGCAAGTACATTTTTTAGTATTATAAGTTGTGTTTCAATAATAATTTCAGTTTAGTTGACTTTTTTGGAAAAATTCGATGACTGATCAATCTGACAACGTCAAAATTGTGAAAAATCAATAGCTGAGTTGCTATAACCCTTTTATATTTTACCAATATTAACTTAATCTAGCATAGTGACAACAATCTTGTTACTGATACATTAAATTCATGTTTGAACGATGTCAGTAGAAGTAAATAGCACCTCAAAAAACTTCTTTTAAAAAGATAACTAACGTGGATTTTATATAAAAACTGATCTTCTCATTAAACAAAAAATGCATTTTAAATATAGTAGCAGAAATTCAAACTGTCTCTTTCGGAGTTTTTAAAATTTCATATAATTTGATCAATAATATAATGAAATATACTTAATTGATTTAAAAATGATTAAAAAATTAAAATTAATTAAATTAATGAGATAATCAAAAAGTTGATTTTTTAGTTTCTTAAGTTATTTAAAAACTAACATTGAGAATCAGCAATCATATTGATGTTTTACATTTATATAATATATGAAAAAAGTTAATTTGCGTTTTTGATTTTAGAATGACTACGAAATCAAATGTTAATAGAGATGTGCGTATTTCCAAACTTTGTCTAAACATTTGTGTAGGTGAAAGTGGAGATAGGTAAGGTTACTTTAATTAATACAATTGCTTGTTCTAGGAAGCATTTTTTTATTTTCACCTTTTTTATTTGTACCATACAATGCAAGCCCTAATATATAGTAAAAGCCGAGCGGGCCTGTATATTAGGGATTTGACAACGTTTGGGAATTTTATTGTAGGGTATATTCGCTTTTGCAAACATTTAATAACGTAAATTTCTCCCATACTGTGTTCACTCGAGTGCTGAAAAGTTTTTCTAACCAATATAGCAATTACAGAATCTGAATTTCTAGTTAGATTTGCAAAAAATGAAGCCCTGCTGTTCAACAAGATACTAAAAATTTGTATACTTGTTTTGGGGAGCATTTTGTATTATGTGGCGGTAATTATTTGTATCTAATTTTTTGGTGGTTAGATTAAACTGAAATTCCATTGATAATAAATCAATTTAGATAGTTGTTGCACATTTTTCACCAAGATAAATACCACAATGCAACCAAGTTCTCGTCGTTTAACAACAAAGGCAAACATTCACTGGAAATGTTGATCGTCTGTGTGCACTCTTTCACAAAGTGTTTTTAAGGTTGCAAGCATACATTTGCACACCATGGCGTCGTCAAAAGCCAAATGATTTGCATGCACAACACATTTAACATGTACTAGCTATTTTAATGTGTGGCCAGCTTTCAGGCATTCCCATCAGTAACAAGTAGTTGGCAAATGTTTATGCCATTTTCAAATCACGAAAGTGTCACCATCTTTTGTCAGACAATGCTGCAATAGGTAAAGAAATAAGGGGAAAATTTTATTTTCCCATAATCAAATTGTTGAAAAGGGTGCAGACTTATTTATCTAGTCCATATTCATAAATTTGTTTTAAAATTGTTGAAATTTTACATTAAAAAATTTCATTAACAAATAAATTCGATTTGTTTGTATTGCACATTACTATCTTGTAAAATTTAAAATTGTCAATTGTGGGCCTTTACGCTGATGAGGAAGAATCATGTTGAATTCTTAAAATACTCCTTCAACTTTTGCGCTTATAACAGAAAAATGTTTGCAATGTGACATGGTATGCAAATTTTAAGGGTAATTTAAATAATTTTAAATTTTCATATGATTCACAGAATATCCAATCTTACTAGTAATTTCTAATTATAAATTACACCTTCTGTCCATTTCCATTGTTTTGACATGTCCTTATACCTGAGTAATAGCAGGAATTTAATTTACTTTGTATGTAAATCTTTACAAATGTTAACTTCTCTTTAATTCTATTCATAATTTTAATAGCTTCTGATTCTATGGAAATTATTGTTTTTATCATTCGTTCCTTTTGATTTAATTCTATGATAATGCGATTGAGCTCAGATTAATAATGTCGATTTCACATATTTCTAAAAACATATAGAGAATATTTATTTTTATTTTTGTTTTACTTCGAGTTAGTTCCATGGTGATAGCATTGGGCTCAGATTAACAATGTTGATTTAACATATTTCTGAATACATATGGAGAATTTTTTATTATTTTTATGGTTGTTTTCTTTTGAGTAGTTAATTCCATGGTGATAGCATTGGGCTCAGATTAACAATGTTGATTTCACATATTTCTGAATACATGTAGAGAATATTATATTTTTGTTTTACTTCGAGTTAGTTCCATGGTAATAGCATTGGGTTCAGATTGATAATGTCGATTTTACATAATTCCGAATACATGTAGAGAATATTATATTTTTATTTCTTAATTACTTCGAGGTAGTTCCATGGTGATAGCATTGGACTCAGATTAATAATGTTGATTTCATATATTTCTGAATACATGTAGAGTATTTTATTTTATTGCTGTTTTCTTTTGAGTAGTTAATTTCATGATGATAGCATTGGGCTCAGATTAACACTAGAAGCCCCATTTCGTCTTTTTTGACGAAATCCTTTATATTGCTAAATTAAACCTTAATTCTAAGATATACACAGATATATATTGCACTGATTAAACATCTAGAATATAAATTGCAATGTTACTTTTATCAAATTACTAATTATCTAATATATAAAATTGCTAATTTTTCAAAATACACCGAGAAGCCCCATTTCGTCTTTTTTGACGAAATCCTTTATATTGCTAAATTAAACCTTAATTCAAAGATATACACAGATATATTGCACTGATTAAACATCTAGAATATAAATTGCAATGTTTCTTTTATCTAAATAATCTATTGTACGCGGATTGTACAAGTAAGGTATAAACATGTAGGCCTACTGTACATGCACAATTAGGACTTTACCTAAGGCTTGCACTATTTAGTGCAAGAAACTCTGCGCGCGGTTCAAAAAATTGCCTCAATTCGACTTTCGTCAGCGACGAAAGACGCAATCCTATTGTTTAATTGTTGTAGCTATATAGTTTTAGGAGCCTTGGAATTCAAATTTC
Source organism: Hofstenia miamia (assembly GCA_900660155.1). Classification (NCBI taxonomy): domain Eukaryota; kingdom Metazoa; phylum Xenacoelomorpha; order Acoela; family Hofsteniidae; genus Hofstenia; species Hofstenia miamia. The sequence continues at coordinate 408,471 of CABFPE010000269.1, read as the reverse complement.
TACCTCGTATAGCTAGGCCTATTGTCAAGACAAGTCAAGGGAAATTTTTCAAATTTTGAATAGAACGAAAATTGTATTAGCTTGGCTAGCTCTTTGCAAGTTCGCACGCGATATTGTCGGCTTTCTCTTTATTTTTGTTGAAGCAATCATGAAAAGGTCGGCGGCAACGAAAGCCTTGACGGCTATTTGGACCATCGATCCAATTGATTCCGGCGATGAAAGTCCAGACGAAGTAAATGAAGACTACAACTCCGACACTGAGCAAACTCGTATTGATGATTCTACAAATGATACATGTAGCACTACTGATGATTCAAGTGATGACGAAATCTCCAACCAAGGACAGGGTGATGTAAGCCGAATGTGCTCCGAAAGCAAAAACAAGTGGATCAAATTAGAAGTCAATACTAACAATGCGAAAGGAAGATGCAGAAAGAGAGACATATTCCGAGTTCAACCTGGAGTTGTGCCATCTGTGAAACGAGAAGCGACAACAGAGGTGAGAGCTTTCAACTGTTTTATATCAGAAAACATCAAAAGACAGATTTTGAAATGTACAGTTGATGCCAGTGAAGGAGCCCTCGATGATCTTACTCTTGATGAACTTGACAAATTCTTTGCCATTGAAATTGCGCGAGGAGTTTATGGCAAGAATAATTCGGTGAAATTATTGTGGTCTGAAAAGTTTGGCATACCACTTTTCCGCAATATTATGTGTAGAAATCGTTACGAAAAAATTAAACGTTTTTTGCGATTTGATGAGAAGAGAACACGTCCTTTTCGAATCGATGAATATCCTTTCACTCATGTTCGAGAAATCTTTGATAAAATCCCCAAAAGTTGTCGCGAAAACTTTGTTCCCAACTTTTCTTTATGCATCGACGAGCAGCTAGTTCCCATGAAAACCCGTTGTCGATTTGTTGTTTTCATGCCCAACAAACCCGATAAATTCGGATTTAAATTTTGGTTGCTAGTCGACAACTCCACCAAATATGTTTGGAACATTGTCCCTTATTTGGGAAAATGCGAAGCACCTGACCGAAATGGCGAACGTCTTGCTGATTTTGCAGTCAAGAAGCTACTGTCTTCTTTGGAACGAAAATCCTACAATATAACTTGTGATAACTTCTTCACGAGCGTCTCTCTTGCGAACTACCTAAGCAGACCACTCTAGTTGGCATCGTGCGCACAAATTCTCGTGGTCTGCCAGAAGAGATGAAAAGCGAATCTCTCGAGTTGCACGAAACGTGCTTTTATTACAGTCAAAGTGATGAGATCCTCGCCTTGAAACATCAAGGCAAGCAAAAAAAGAGTGTATGCCTCCTTACGACCATGCACGTCAACCCAAAATGTGACGAGTCGGGTAAGAGGAAACCTTTTCCAATTCATTTTTACAATAAAAATAAATGCGGAGTCGACGCAGCTGATTCCATGCTGCGGCTTTACTCGACACGCGCAGCAAGTCGCCGCTGGCCTGTTAACATTTGGCACAATACGTTGGATGTGGTTCTCCTAAACTCGTGGATTTTTTCCAAGGAAAGCAAGGATTCTGAAATTACGCGGAAAGTATTCTTGCTAAGCCTTATTGAGCAACTGGCCTGTACACAAGCTCGAGCTGTGACTCCATTGCAATTACCACCACCGTGTCGCAATACCTCAACCAAACGAAAATGTGGTGTGATTATGTGTAAAAACCGCCGGTCTGTGAAATGCTGATCAAGCGGAATTTTTCTTTGCAGTTCGCACTGTGACAATGCAATTGAAAAGTTTGCTTCGACGACCTGCGCAAACTGCCTTTGATTTCGCAAACTTTCTTGGTCTACAAACTCTCTCGTCCATAAATTGGTTTACATGTTTATACAATACATGTACATGTTAATAAATTGCTTTTACATGCTCATGTGTATAAAACATTGTCAATTTCAAATAATACATATTGTTTTTATTATAAAGATGGTGAGAATGAGAATAGGATCAATTTTATTCTTTCTTATTGAATTCCGTCAAAAATGACGAAATGGGGCTTCTAGTGTTAACAATGTCGATTTTGCATGTTTCTGAATACATGTAGAGAATATTATATTTTTGTTTTACTTCGAGTTAGTTCCATGGTGATAGCATTGGGCTCAGATTAATAATGTTGATTTCACATATTTCTGAATACATGTAGAGAATTTTATTTTTATTTTTGTTTTACTTCGAGTTAGTTCCATGGTGATAGCATTGGGCTCAGATTAATAATGTTGATTTTGCATATTTCTGAATACATATAGAGAATTTTTTATTATTTTTATTGCTGTTTTCTTTTGAGTAGTTAATTCCATGATGATAGCATTGGGCTCAGATTAATAATGTTGATTTTGCATATTTCTGAATACATGTAGAGAATTTTTTATTATTTTTATTGCAGTTTTCTTTTGAGTAGTTAATTTCATGATGATAGCATTGGGCTCAGATTAACAATGTTGATTTCACATATTTCTGAATACATGTAGAGAATTTTTTATTATTTTTATTGCAGTTTTCTTTTGAGTAGTTAATTTCATGATGATAGCATTGGGCTCAGATTAACAATGTTGATTTCACATATTTCTGAATACATGTAGAGAATTTTTTATTATTTTTATTGCAGTTTTCTTTTGAGTAGTTAATTTCATGATGATAGCATTGGGCTCAGATTAACAATGTTGATTTCACATATTTCTGAATACATGTAGAGAATTTTTTATTATTTTTATTGCAGTTTTCTTTTGAGTAGTTAATTTCATGATGATAGCATTGGGCTCAGATTAACAATGTTGATTTCACATATTTCTGAATACATGTAGAGAATTTTTTATTATTTTTATTGCAGTTTTCTTTTGAGTAGTTAATTTCATGATGATAGCATTGGGCTCAGATTAACAATGTTGATTTCACATATTTCTGAATACATGTAGAGAATTTTTTATTATTTTTATTGCAGTTTTCTTTTGAGTAGTTAATTCCATGATGATAGCATTGGGCTCAGATTAACAATGTTGATTTCACATATTTCTGAATACATGTAGAGAATTTTTTATTATTTTTATTGCAGTTTTCTTTTGAGTAGTTAATTCCATGATGATAGCATTGGGCTCAGATTAACAATGTTGATTTCACATATTTCTGAATACATGTAGAGAATTTTTTATTATTTTTATTGCAGTTTTCTTTTGAGTAGTTAATTCCATGATGATAGCATTGGGCTCAGATTAACAATGTTGATTTCACATATTTCTGAATACATGTAGAGAATTTTTTATTATTTTTATTGCAGTTTTCTTTTGAGTAGTTAATTCCATGATGATAGCATTGGGCTCAGATTAACAATGTTGATTTCACATATTTCTGAATACATGTAGAGAATTTTTTATTATTTTTATTGCAGTTTTCTTTTGAGTAGTTAATTCCATGATGATAGCATTGGGCTCAGATTAACAATGTTGATTTCACATATTTCTGAATACATGTAGAGAATTTTTTATTATTTTTATTGCAGTTTTCTTTTGAGTAGTTAATTCCATGATGATAGCATTGGGCTCAGATTAACAATGTTGATTTCACATATTTCTGAATACATGTAGAGAATTTTTTATTATTTTTATTGCAGTTTTCTTTTGAGTAGTTAATTCCATGATGATAGCATTGGGCTCAGATTAACAATGTTGATTTCACATATTTCTGAATACATGTAGAGAATTTTTTATTATTTTTATTGCAGTTTTCTTTTGAGTAGTTAATTCCATGATGATAGCATTGGGCTCAGATTAACAATGTTGATTTCACATATTTCTGAATACATGTAGAGAATTTTTTATTATTTTTATTGCAGTTTTCTTTTGAGTAGTTAATTCCATGATGATAGCATTGGGCTCAGATTAACAATGTTGATTTCACATATTTCTGAATACATGTAGAGAATTTTTTATTATTTTTATTGCAGTTTTCTTTTGAGTAGTTAATTCCATGATGATAGCATTGGGCTCAGATTAACAATGTTGATTTCACATATTTCTGAATACATGTAGAGAATTTTTTATTATTTTTATTGCAGTTTTCTTTTGAGTAGTTAATTCCATGATGATAGCATTGGGCTCAGATTAACAATGTTGATTTCACATATTTCTGAATACATGTAGAGAATTTTTTATTATTTTTATTGCAGTTTTCTTTTGAGTAGTTAATTCCATGATGATAGCATTGGGCTCAGATTAACAATGTTGATTTCACATATTTCTGAATACATGTAGAGAATTTTTTATTATTTTTATTGCAGTTTTCTTTTGAGTAGTTAATTCCATGATGATAGCATTGGGCTCAGATTAACAATGTTGATTTCACAAATTTCTGAATACATGTAGAGAATTTTATATTATTTTTATTGCAGTTTTCTTTTGAGTAGTTAATTCCATGATGATAGCATTGGGCTCAGATTAACAATGTTGATTTCACATATTTCTGAAAACATGTAGAGAATTATATATTATTTCCACACTTTGTGCGTTTGCAAAAATAATTCATTTTAGAATTTCATGGCATACTTCCCAACTAATATCTCATTCTACTGCATATTTGCCAAGTTTTGGTGGGTGTCCAAACATCCCATTTAATAACTGCATTGAAAACTTGTCTATCATAAATATAGATTATAAAGCTCCAATTTTAAAAAATTATATTTTAGGTTAACACGTGCAGCTAAGGTGTTGGAACAATTGTCTGGTCAGCAGCCTGTTTTTTCAAAAGCACGTTATACTGTTCGTTCATTTGGTATACGTCGTAATGAAAAAATTTCTGTACATTGCACTGTAAGAGGCGCAAGAGCAGAAGAAATTTTAGAGCGGGGACTAAAAGTCAAAGAATACGAGTTAAGAAGAAGAAATTTTTCTAACACTGGAAATTTTGGATTTGGTGTTCAAGAGCACATAGATCTTGGCATTAAATATGATCCATCAATTGGCATTTATGGAATGGATTTTTATGTTGTTATGCACAGAAATGGCTTTAGGGTCTGTAAGCGACGTAGAAGAAAAAGTACAATAGGTGTTCAACATAAAATTCGCAAAGAAGAGGCTATGAAATGGTTTCAGACAAAATATGATGGAATTATATTGAATAATTAGTTCCTGTCTGATGTTATTTTTTAATATTTATTAATAATGTCCTAAGATTTGATCAAAAATTTTCACAAACAGAAATGGGTGTCTTCAGAAATGTCATTTTAAACATTGGTTATTATTAATTTAAAACACAAGTGTACAAATTGCATATGTTCGTAACATTTTGCAACATGTCCACTTTAAATTAATATGTCGGCTTTTAATAGCATTTTTTCTATCAAAAACCATAATGGTTTTTTTAAATTTAGGGGTTTTACCACCTTGGATAACAGGTGAGAGCCTTTTGGAATCAGGGTGTAAGTGTATAAGAATTGTTCATTGTATCACCTTTAGTGTACCATTAGAACTTGCATTTCCCCTCACATCCATTTATTGCTAGCAAATTATTATCTTTAACTTATTAAAAAGCATTGTTTTTTGGTTAACAAAACTAGATACATTTTTTAATTTTTTTTGAAAAATCAGTCTGGTAGTTTTTCACTATTTATATTTGCTAATTGTTTCCTTCTATTAAGTTCAACATTAAATCTTGAGACCAAAACAAGATGTGTAAGAAACTTAGTTTTGAATATAGTAAATTTTATATGTAAAATTTTGCGCTAAAACAGAATTTTGTTTTTGTAAGCAACGCGTTTTGATAACCTAACAAAATTTCTTTAATACTTAACATTTTTAAAAACGAGGTTTATTGTAGAAGACAAAGGTTCTTTGTGAAAGTAATAGTTTCAGTCATTGCATTAGAAAGTGTTTTTTATGCTAGGATTTGTGGTTGCATAAAAACTGTATTCTGTAAATATCACTAACTGAATTTTTGACAATGTTGATGCTGGGTTGTGAGCATATATAATATTCAGAATGTTAACAATTTTGCAGTTTTGGTAAAAAACTAAGATAGTGAAATTTAATAAAATATTGCCAATTTGATTTTGTTGTCACTTTACCACGTAAGTTATTGAATATTATATTACTCTAATTTTATTTTCCTTATTTCGACTTGCAAATCTAATGAGTATGATTTACTGCTACCAGTACAGTCTTATTTAAATTCATATCGATCAACTGTTATTCAAGAACATTTTGAACTATGCCATCCAGGCGCATATGTACTATTAAAATCAATTTTAAAAAGTCGGTTTTTATATCTCTTATAATTTTCCTGTTATTAGTGGTAAATGCCATTGAAACTAATCCCAGTCCGATCTTAAATTTTGAATCATACCTCAAAAAATTGAATACCGTCTCAGATATAGTGAATTATGTACATTTAAATTTTCAGAATCTAAGCATTAAAAATTTCAAATATAGGGAATTCATTTCAAGCTCTAAAAATGATTTAATTCTCCCAGTTTCCGAAACTTGGTTAAGAAACGAAGATCTAGATAGCTCATGGACTGTTAATGAAACTTATGCACTATTTAGAAGGGATAGAATTTTGAACAAAGCGTTAGCAAAATTCAAAGGTTATAGAGGTGTATTATTTTTAATCCCAAGATACGCAACGATATTAAGAGTAATAACGAATCAAATTTTAATAGTTTATTGGTTGAAATTAATAAATTCACGTTTTAGAATGTAATTATTAAATTTATCCTACTGACTGCATAAGAAGTTCTCTAATTCTTTTATTCAATAACTAGAAGACGAATTATCACTTGCTTTTCTGAAAATAGACAATCCTTTTCGGGGATTGGAACCTAAATTATTTTAATGTTAATGACCAATGTAAAATGGATCTGTTTCTGAACACATTTAATTGGCCAATAAAACTTTACCTGCTAGAATGACATCATTGAGCAGAACACTAATTGACTACATTATACTAGCTGAGAACAATCTATATTATGAGTATACTACTTCTGAATACCCATTCTCTGACCACTGTTTTACATCTATCAAATTTCAAAGGTATCATTCAGCCCCAAAACTAACATGAAATGGATTGAAACTCGTGAAATATGTATTGAAAATATTTTAAATTATCCCTCATCAGAAAATTGGTTTCCTGTATATTCTGCATCAAATTTAAATGAAATGATGGAAAACTTTTTAAAATTTTTTGAATTTTATCTACAGATTTTGCCCTGAAAATAAAATAATGGTTAAATCCAGTACAAACTCCAAAGCAAACAATACTTTTTCGTATAAACCTTGGATAACTAAAACTTGCAAAGCATTGATTCGCGAAAAGAACATAACGTATAAACATTTTATGATTTCACGAACCAGCAAGAATCGAGTGATGCTCTCCAAGTTTCAGTAGCATTTCATAGTGCATCAGTTGTTAAGAAATTTTTGCTAAATCCAAATTGTGTGTTCGATAATAATTACATATTTAAATATGTCGTTTTTTAGGAGTTTAATTAACCTTAATAAGAACATGCAAAATATATTTCGACTTACAAAGTCATCGTCAGTTTTACAAATTATTCCCTCTAAATTTCATAGATGGACATATTAAGAAATCATTAGAAGACATTTTAATTAAAAACAAAAGATCAAAAAACAATCAAACTAATTATGAACATTGTTTTAAGATCGAATATAGAGGACTTCATACCGAAAACATGATCAAAGAACTCAAAAAATATCAATAATTAAAGAAAATGTTAGATTTATATATATAGCAATCATAAGCTAAGAACAAAATTTCAATTAAAATCTACAACTGAAGAAACCAATAAATCAAATATAATTTATCAAATCAAATGCACCTGTGGTGAAGATTATATTGGTTTTTCTAGTAGGCAACTATCAAGAAGAACTAAAGAACATTAGACCAGTTCTAATATATCTAAT
>CABFPE010000269.1:371692-381709 GCA_900660155.1 Hofstenia miamia | reverse complement strand
GCAGGGTTGATTCATCTGGAATTTGTTGCCCCGTCCATTTATTCAAATAAGCCTTGAATACAGGGTTATTCAGTTTTTGAAGTGGTATGTTGGCTTCAATAAAGACTCGGGTAGTTTCCTTATAAAACAAATTTGAACCAGTTGCCACCATGTCATCTAATTGCTGTTGTCTCTTTGAGCTGGTAGTTTTTAAATTAATATGCTTTTTGGAAGCCAGGTGTGCATCGATACGGTATTTTATATTTGTGGCAGAATAATCAAACCCATGGGTACATAGTAGGCAAACAATGCTATTTGTGGAGGCATTATATTTCCAGATAGACGATCCACCTTCAAGAGAATTGGCATAAGCAACGCCAGACAATTTGGCTTTTCCCATAGCAAAGCGGTCAATGCACTAAACTAACAAGGAGATGTAAACAATAGAAGTGAAATGGCACTTATTTGCTGATTAAGCTTGTCAATTCGCTCACAAATTGCGTCAGCCAATCAAATTTGCGCTAGTTTGCTTTCAAATTGACGGAAATTGCGCAAAACGCAATAAAAATTGCGTCATCCAATGAAATCGTGAAAATTGCGCCATCCTGTGCGTTATTGCGTGACGCAATCAAATCCGGACTCTGATTTAAAGTAAAGTGCGAACTACAAAATGTACTAAAAGTTTGAACAAAATTCTATTTAAGAGTTATGTTTTTATCAATTACATTTATCAATCTAAAAATGAGGAAAATTAATGAAATTCAAAATTTAAAGTTAATCTAATGGCGTTTAAACTGTTTCGATAGCATAAAAACTTATTGAGTTATAATTATCCAAAGTTAGTCTACTCTAATATTTAAAAAAATCGAATTTTACAAAAGTCTAAAATTGACAATTTCGTTTGGCTGTTGCTGTGCAACCAGTATAGATAAATTCGAAAAAATAAAAAGTAGTTTCACATGGAACTAGTCAGCGCGCATGTTTTCATATATAACACTAGTCCATAACGTCAAAAGTCGAAGAGTAATAGCATTCCAAAATTCATCAGTTGATATTGTTAAATAGAAAATCGAAAGTTGTAATAAACTAAAGTGTTATTAACTCAAAGGGAAAAGTAATGAAAAATATAATATTAATATTGTAATATAGAATTAAAGAAGTTCTAAAGAAATGCTGAAAAGAGCTAAGGAATTGAATAAGAATTGGCAGAGCACTAGCTGTCTAATTATGTGAAGTTGAAAACTATAATATTTCAAAGAGAAGAGAAAGACAAAGAAGAATACTATAATGTATAGAGATAAAGTCATCCAAATATAGTATTTTTAGACAGATGTCAAACTAATTATGTATCAGAAAGTCTTCTAAATATATTAATTGCACTATTTTGTGTTGGATCTTTAACAATAAATATATGTCATTATAGTAAAACCCAAAGTAGTGCACAAGTGGCANCAAAGAGAAGAGAAAGACAAAGAAGAATACTATAATGTATAGAGATAAAGTCATCCAAATATAGTATTTTTAGACAGATGTCAAACTAATTATATATCAGAAAGTCTTCTAAATATATTAATTGCACTATTTTGTGTTGGATCTTTAACAATAAATATATGTCATTATAGTAAAACCCAAAGTAGTGCACAAGTGGCATTGATTCACTACTTTTTGACGGACTAGTTATATTTGTGTTTTAAAACTTATTACATGATTAGTTAACATGCTGAGATGATGTCCATCAATATAATAATCAAAATAAAAATGTGTGTATTAAGCGCCTCTATAATAGTACAATGTTGTATTAAGTGGCGCTATAATATTTCTGAATTTGTATTCAGTGGCGTTATGAATGAAACAAAGTTGTATTCAGCGCCACTATAATAGTTAAAATTCGAAAACTTGAAAGCCGTTTTTCTCACGTTTGAACAACGCCAACACGCTGAAATTTACGTGACTTTTAGCGAATATAATATGCTAGATGGCTACAAATCTTCAGCCAATTTGATTGAATACAGGCCTAATAATCGCACGGCGCTGCTGAATACACCCCCAGCGACGCTGAATACCAGAGGCATTGAAATTTACTGGTATTCAGCGGCGCTCATAATAATTATTATTATTATTATTATTATTATTATAGCGCTGCTGAATACCTTGGGCTTTTCATAGCGCCTCTGAATATCATTTTTTGGACTATTATAGTGGCGCTGAATACATGAACTATTATAGCGCCGCTAAATATTTTTCGTAAAAAAAATAGCGNAACGTTCCAACCATGTTGTACACAAAGCAAACCTTAACTGAAATTGAATTTTTCCTGATCTACTAGGTTTTGCAAGGTTTTGAAATTGCATTCAGGTCAGGGCTGGTGAATTTCAGAGCTCTAATTCAAAACTTAATTATTCGCGACTGTTTAATCCATTTTTATAACTATAAAATATATCATTAATGATCAAACTCGTACAATACAAAATCTAGAATCTATTTATCAAACTGACTTACGATTTAACGTAAAACAGAATTCGCAATATCCTATTTTATTAAACTAAGCGGAGGCAAACCGTAGGGTATTCTATAAATGAGAGGCATGGACGCCTAAATAATAATTATCTGGACGCGAGGGAGCGTGCGGTTAAATTTAATTGGCGGGTGAGATGAGGCCATTGCATTGATTTGTTTCATCGTGAACTGCAAACTGCGCTATTAGTCGTTTTCGCAATGGTTAATAAATGCATTGTACCCAAATGTAGAAGTGGTTATTCTCACTGTTCACAAAAAGGAGTAACATTTTATAAATTTCCTACTCAAAATAAAGATTTACTGAATCAATGAAAACGTTTAATTCCGAGGAAAAACATTATTGTCACCAAGAATTCTCGAGTTTATTCAAACCACTTTAATGACTTCATAACAGTTAGTTCAGGACCGTTTACTGCAGAATTTTCACATGTTTACGAACTTTACATGAAGGAAAAAGATCTGCCATTAAAGATTACCTAAAATAGTAATTTTTTCAAATTATTTTTGTTCTGTTTATTTCAATAGTTAAGGAAGTATTCATTTTTTATTTTGTTATATTAGAGTCAAAAAAATATATTTGCTAAAGTATACCGTTAAGCTTAATAATAATAATAATAATAATAATAATAATAATAACTTTGTATGTGGTTAGCTCAGGGTAAAAAATTAGTAAATGTGCTGAGCATTTTTGGCTCTGATTGTGTTTTGTGGCATGTAAATAAGGTAAAACAATATTATTTTAACTGTTTGTGAATGGCCTCCTGTCAACCAGCTTAGAATTTCACCTTCACGTCCAGATAAATAAATTTAGGAGTCGATGATCTGACAGATGTGGATAAGATGGAGTGTGCCGCCCCATGGGGTTGGGTGAATTTACTATGTATTTGAATGAACTGATTAATAATGCATGCGACGTAGTTGTTATCAATATTGGGTACCTGTCAAAATTTCTTAATCTTAAGACACAGTGGTGGGTTTTGAAGAAAAAAGAGTTAACCAAAATTTGTTTGAGGTTTTATTCCAAACATGTGTATAGCTTCAACGACTTGTATAAAGATATAAACTCCATTCCTAAACCTGAGGGTGTTTCAATGCAATTTAAATTGGTTGGTAGAAAAATCTATCCAAATACAACAACTGATGCCAGCTATGAACGCAACATATAGGGTGGAAATCATGTTTTAATGGTACAAACCAATATTGTAGAACCTCAATTTGTTGGTAGCACTTGATTACCCCTACTGGATATATCCCCATTGGTGTTAACACAATTTGCCAAACCAAGTACTGTGCCTATAATACATCACGAAAAGCAAAATCCAATGTATAAGCCTGTGTCAAAATCGTACATTGATACAATAAACATAAAGTTTTGTAGCAAACAAGGTCAAATAATACAATTCACAGGAATGGGAAGACTATATAACACTGGATATTTGCACAGAATGATGGAAAATCAAAAATTATTTCATTTCATGTTTGTAGCATTTGTGTAAACTCTATACATTTTGTATTTTTAATTAAATAAATCTATCAATATTATTTTTTCCAAGTTGTAAAATGTAACATAATATTCAGTTCTTACGGAGATTGAGTTAAGGATGGTTGAATTTTTTCAGTGTGGGTAAGCAAAAATTGATTTCTTGTGCATGTTTAACATGAATAAAAATGTTTAAGGAAACACAACATCTATTATTGGAATAATGTGAAAATAAAATAAATTACAGAAGAAATTCTTTACCAAAATCTTTAAAAGAAGCTCTATTTCCATCACATTGGCTAACTTATTTGGTGGTGGGAAGAGAATATGTATTCAAATAATGAAATTGTGTTTGATATATTTTACAAGTAGGTGATTTTGGTCAAACGTCATAGAACTAATCTCAAAATAAAAAATTGAGTTTATAAAATAAAAAACAATTTTATATATGGTAATGTTTTATTCAGTTATAAACATTGATGAAATATTTTATTTCCCAGCGTACATGTTTTTTTTGGAATAAATGAATTTTTGCATTGATTGTTTATCCAATGACATTCATTTTATCTCTTTACATCATGCATGATTAAAACTAAATTACAAATGTTGAATTATTAAAACTTAAATTGATTTAATTGCTTTTGTTTAATTGCTACACTTGACTGACTATAATTATTTAGACACAATAATTTTTTTAACTAACTGCGAATTACAAATGTAGAATTATTAATACATGCATTTCAAGTTTATATGTTTAGAGCAAATGCAAAATTTTGGCGATACAAACAATAGAAGAGTTGAACACCGTGTGATGAATACAATCACGTAAACATACCTATAAATCAAATAAAATTGAACAATGGTGTGTGTGTCAAGAAAAGAAGTGAAATTTGGAAAACCCATGTAAATGTATGCAGCCATATAAAGCAAGTAAGAGTGAAAAAACATGGAAAAGTCAATAAAAGATGCATCAGTCAGCAAACGTATACAAAAAGTGAAAAATGTGCAAAATTTGATGAATATGTATCAGTCAGCAAACGTCTACAACCTGAAACAATCATGTAAACCAAAAAGGATTATAAAGAAAAGATCGCCGTGTAAAATCTAATATATAATAATTTTGTATATAGAAAATGCATGTGTATATAAATTTTATTAATATCATTGCATCTAAAAATTTTAGGAAGCGAATTTTTGGTTCTATACATAAACCATGTTTTACTCATTCCGAAAATGTAGGTTGCTTTTATTATGTATTATGCCTTTAAGTATAACAAATATTTTTCCTGTTTAGTGAAAAATGAATTAAAGATATGGAATTTTTTTACATATGAAATATCAGTGTATTTAAAAAATAATGTCTTTTTTACATGTAGAGTAATGCTAAAAAATGAAGTAAACATTGTACTTAGCAATGGTTAATCAATTGAAGCATGTTCTGTATAGTGAATATTTTTCCAATTAGTGAAAAATGAATTAAATGCATGGAATTTTTTACAATGAAATAGTGTGTTTTGAAAAACGATGTGTTTTTACTAATGTCTATAAAAATTGTAAACGTTTTTTATTACATTGAATTGCGATCTCTTTTTAACTATGTTTAATATTTTCCATTTGTATTATTGAAACGTATTCAAATAGTTTGCTTGTTTAAAAACAAAATGTTGTTTTTTGTAAATGAAATAGTGTTTTGAAAACAAAATGTAGACTTTTTTCCCGAAAACGAGTTAAACACTGTACTTGTAAGCTATCGAAATTAAGGAAAACATGATATGATAAGCGTGATAGCGGTTTGACATTGCATTGTGTAGTCTTTACATGTAATTCAAAAACATGGAAAATTAGTCGGTAATATTAACAAATGTGTGTGTGTATCCGACAGAATGTTGTAAAATTAACTGACAATGCATAATCACAAATGTAATGTAATGTATGCAAACACATATATAAAATGATATAGTGAGGTATATTAACAAAAAACATACAATGAAATTAGTCATTATATCAAAACATGAGAATGTAAACTAAATAGGCCCCAACATGAATCATTGTAAATGTAATGTAACCTACTTGAAAAATCAATTAAAAAATTGTCACAAATCAATTAGCGCCTGTCAAAAACTCATTAGTGTTAATAATGTCAAGTGGATGAGTCAGCAATTAACATTTGCAAACACTCCCTGGATATTGGTGAATCACTCCTGGTCGAAATATCAGTTTGTGACCTCCAGTCTGTTTATATATCATAAAATTTAATTACTTCCTGGATAAATTAAAACTTGCTCACATTACTCCTATTTTTAAGAAGAACGATCCATCAATTGCCACTAATTATTGGTCAATCTCAATTACTTCTCCAATAAGCAAAATATTCGAAAGATTATTACATAATCAAATAATTGAACATTTAAACAGGTATTATTTATTATCAAACACACAATTTGGATTTCGCAAAAATTTCTCAACAACTGATGCACTATTAAATGCTACTGAAACTTGGAGAGCATCACTTGATTCTAATAAATTTGTAGCTATAGCTTGTTTAGATCTTTCAAAAGCCTTTGATTCGTTAATCATACCATTCTAATTGAAAAACTATCTTACTTAGGATTTTCTACTACTACTACTACTACTACTACTAGGCTTTATTAAACTGTAGATAAGTATACAATAATATAGAATAACATAAATATAAAAAGCACTATAAATATTTCAAAAATTAAATGATTTTTTGTAGTTACAGCAAAAACATAATAAAATCGTTTACATCCATTACTTTCATATGAATTTTCTAAAAATTGATAAAGAATATCGTACATTTTCTTTTTGCGAATTTTTGGGTTTCCAAAGAAATCAAAGTTGTATTTCTGAATTAAATAATTCGCAATGCAGCAAATTCTATTAAAGTACCAATGATCACTAGTATTTTTCTTCGTTTTCTTTATAACAAATAATAGACTTTTAGTTTTTCGATTGTTTTTGAATTCAAATGAAACATAGTCTAAAATATTAATTAAATCATATTTTCCATGGATTATATCTATTAATTGATGGACATCCTTTAATTGAAGAAATAATGAAAATGGTAGGAGTTTATAGTAAATCTTAGGCAAAATACTTATTGGTCTATAGTTCTTAACATTTGTTTTACATCCACTTTTTAAAATTGGTTTAATATAAGATCTTTTCCATATATTTGGAATTGAGTAATTCCGCATGCAATTTTTAAAAAGATTTCGAAATTCATTTATAAATTTAGCATGTATATCATCTAAACCACATATACTAGGCGTACTCATATCTAAAGCTTTACAAACCATATCTAAGTTTATTTGAACTTCATTATATGTTTGTAATTCAAAAGAAGAAAACAATTCGTCGTTTTCTTCGTAAACAGAGGAAAAGTAGTTGGTAAATAAATTGCTAGCATGTAGTAAGCAATTGATAACTAGTTACCTCAATCAAAGATTCCAAAGAGTTCAATTAAATGATATATTCTTTCAGAAGGGTTACCGGTTTGCAATGGGTTGCCTCAAGGTATGATTCTAGCTCCTCTTCTTTTTATTATTTATGTAAATGACATGTAGTCTATAACTAATTTTAATTTATTCCAAAATGCCAATGACACTTGCATTTTCAGCGATAATTCATCATTGCACCTAGCAGCGGAATCTATAGACTTGAATTGTAACCAGGGTGCTGGGTCTGTTAGATTTTAAGAAATGTGGCTTCAAATTTTTCGAAATTCAATTATTATAGTGGCCCTGATTCCAACTTTTTTTTCAAAAAGAAGAATTATGAACTAAACATTTATTATCTGCGAATTTGAATATTTAATTGTAATTTCTCCTTTGATATTATTATATCTTCCTACTAATCGATAATTAGATGATAACAAACAGCAATGTACATATTTGAATACTAGTTTCCGCTTTTAGAATGGGCTGCCTGTGCCTTAGGAAAATGGTAATTTGGCCTTGGTTAAAATGAATTGCAAAGTCGTTATAGATGTAAACTTTTGTTTATATGAGAATAAAACTGATCTGAAGTCGATCTGAGTGTTATTCTTAGAGCAATCAACATTTTGCAGTGGTACACTACTAATAATTTTTTGCAGGGAACTACCTAAATAAAATGTTGATTCCTCAGCCAGAATGCACTATTTTCCATTACAGACATAGAATTTCATTTTTTCTATTATAAAATTTGGAAATAAAACTGGAGACATTTTTGAACAAGTTATGCAGTAAAATTTCTTTCCATTCTACAATTAATTGTATACATTGGGTTTCGGCAGCTTTCGCAAAATGATCTGCATTGCTTAGTGCAAATTTTAACATCGTCCAATAGAAGGTTTTCTACCAGTACAAACGCATGCTGGAAATTTTATAAAGCCAAGTCATAATGCACCATATTTGGTGGCCTTAGGCAAATTGTTGTTTCTGTGGAGTCGAATTTTAACATGGTCTTTCAGCTATTGTTATGCCAAATTCGGTAAAAATAAATTTCAGTAGTCATTGAATGCATATCGACATCCAGCATGTTGAAAAAATTTGAGTGATGGCCAGTGAAGAATTTTGTACCTGCATGTAATATCTACTGTGTTCTGATTGAATTGTCAACACTTTTCTTGTCAAAATTGTAGTCCAGAATGAGGACTAGCTTGTTTTCAATTTAAAACTGCATGTGAAGAACTAAGAAGAATAACGTTTTTGTTTCACTGTGGAATGTAGCAAACAATAATTATTGATGTCTATGTCGTCAAATGTGAACAAAATGTACTCAGTGGAACGCTTTTTGTTTCGATTTGTTTCGAAGTTCAATTACAACCTCATATCTGTGACTGTGGCTACACATCTTTCCTAGGATTGTCAAATTAATTAATAGTAATGAAGAAATTATTGGTAACAATATTTCCCTCATTGAGTTCTTAAAGTTTCACATTTACAATGTCACAATGTCATGTCCTAGATTTTTCCTATCCAGTGTATATCTTAGTGTAGAAAGCTTATCCAGAGGCAGCTTCACAGAGCCAGAAGATCTTAAATTCGTATTTTTGCACGTATTTTTTCGTATTTACCTATTTTTTGTGGGTATATAGCAGTGTCCTAAGTGCATCGTTCAGTCTGAAGTAGATGCAATTTGTAAAGTCATTTTTATATGCTTGCTCTAGCATACAGTATAATTGCAAGGCTAGTCAATCACCACTTTATGTTTTCTGCGTTACTATTAAAGCGACTCAATTTGTACCCAAAGATTACAATTTTTTCTGCTAACAATTGTTCAATTTTGACGTTGGAGTAAAAACTGGGGAAAAATCATTTTTAAAATGGAAGAGAAAGTATTTTTTCAAGTTTTCAGACACAAAGTTGTGATCTTTGTACAACAGCTTTTTAGAAGAGATAGGCTCTTTCAACTGAATATGTCATAGCAGTGCACGATTGTAATTTTGCAAATAGCGTTGGATTGATATCTGGCATAGTACAATTGCCTACATTAAGCAAATAATTTTGTCCGAGTCTTTGTTTGATATAATCCCGAAGTGCACATCGATCTTCTTTGAGGTCAAAACAATGAAAGTCGTTGTAAGCTTGGATCACAGAATATTTTCCGTATTCTACGTAGTCAATTAGTTCCAAGATACCATTATAAAATCGGGTAATCTCAGTCAATTGTAGATCTACGATTCTCACTGCTGTTTTGACATGATCCCTATCATCTGGCAACGGCAGCACTATAAGTCAAATTTTTGCTGAAAAATTGACGTAGTATCTGATGACAGCTCTCATCCGTGTACCCCATACTGTAATCATTAGAATAGGTAAACTACCAATTTCATGCAACAAATATCTGAGCAAGATATTCTTCTATTTGCTCCTGATCTCCTCAGCAAAATTAAATGCGTCAATCTTGTCACATGAAAAAGTCTCAAGTAAAAGTTCTTAAGACATTTAGCAGAAGCTATCATATGTGCAGCAGCATCAGAGAGTAGCAAAAGACAATTGTTTCTTGCTGTCTTAATTTATATATATATATATATA
>CABFPE010000269.1:349881-366212 GCA_900660155.1 Hofstenia miamia | reverse complement strand
AAACATGCTTTTGTTTTAAAACGAATTTTATGTTAATGGTTTATTTTATTTGCCTATATATGCGTTTTCAAGTTTATTACATTTAGATCAAATGCAGAATTGTGACTAATTTTGCAATATAATACATTGGAAGAGTTGAACACTGTGTGATGCATACAATCACATAAACAAGTGAAAGAACATGGAAAAGTTGATAAAATGTGTATCAGTCAATAAATGTGTTAAAAAGTGAACAATGGTGTGTAAGTCCATAAAACCAATGAGAGTTGGAAAACCCATGTAAATATATGCAAGTCGTGTAAAGTCACCAAAACAAAATAAAGGTGAAAAACATGGAAAAAAAGTTGGTAAAGCAATGAAAGTGTTTAAAAAACTTTTACAAAATGCGTTATTGATGGATGATTAAATTGGTTTTTGCATATTTGGATAACAAAATGGAATATTTTTACTTTGTATATAAAATTTGTTTTACCTATTTACAAGTCATTGTATTTTAAACATTAATTGTTATATTGAAATACAATCTTTTTTTGTTTAACTAAAAATGTTTAATTTGTTCTACATGTATTATTGAGCCATCTTCAAATAGTTTGTTTTCCCGAAAACGAATTAAATACGGTTCATGTAAGCAATCAAAATATGGAAAATTGATAGTGTACTGCATTGATGAAAACAAAAATGTGTGATAACAAGGAATATTAACAAATTGTAATGTATGCAAAAACATGAATTGTAACCCGTGATATGAACAAAATTAGTCATTACAAACAATAAACCAAAAAATGTAATTATATCAAAACAATGTAAATTTGGGTGTGAATCATTTAAGCAGGTCCAAATGTGCTAATTAAAAATGCATTAGCAAGCTGTATCTACCTGTCAAAAAAATCAATTAGCGAGATCTTCAAAGCACTTAGTGCTAAGTATCAATTAGATGACTCAACGCCTCAACCACCCCTTTGATATTCACAGTCTGTCACGTGACATGTGACGTCATAAGGTCTCGACCAATCAGAGGCGTTTGTTTGGCGCAGGGTCTCGGCCTCCTTAACTACTCATATTTCCAGTTTCATATAGCTTGTTGACACCTATGAATATACACTTAACATGCCCTTCAAGATGGTGTATTATATTAGTTGGAGCAATTGGTCCTTTACAAATACTAATTAGTTAATTTACATCAGTCAGATGAAGGTCTAAATCACTGAAAAATGAAATTAAATAAATCTGAATATGCTTGATAATTATAAACATTGATGTTTGCATTAAATAAATATTCAGCAGTTCTTAGAAAATCTTTTTAGATATGTAAAAAATTTTTAATTATTTTAATTACTTTTGTAGTTTGTACTTCATTGTAATAGATAGCTAATTTTTTAATGTTCTTTTTTATTGGCTTTTCTAATTTTGTATTGTATTTCTGATAAATTTCATGATCAAATTTGTTGTCAATGAAGGCAGCCTATTCTATTCCTTTTGACAATCATCACAATTTGCATATATTTTGAAGATGTTTAGTGTATTTCTTTAAATGCCTCTTTTAATGAAAGCTTAGAATTAGCCAGTAGAAAATGAGTGGGAGTCAGCTTTCTCATGACACCCCAACATTTTAGCAGTTAATACTTGCATATATTTCTCAAAGAAGACCAGAATTGTGGAAAGTTCATAATAATAAAATTATTTGAGTAACCATTAACAAATACATTAATATAGAAATTCATCTTATTCAGGGTTTGAAGAAATCACTATATATTGTGGCGTAAAGACTTTCATTGCTGTTGCATTCTTTATTTCTCATTTATTTCAATTTGGATATTATTATTTCAAATTTATTTCAATTGTAATTTTGACATATTAACAATGGTGTTGTATATTTTAGTTTGAATTTCTGCTAATTTAACACTGTGGTAAAATTCTAGCAGATGATTGATTTGTATCTGGCAGCCCAATTATTCATATTTTCATGTGGTATGTTTTATTTAAAATTACTGGTTTTCATTTGTATAAATATCTATGAATTGTTCATTTATTTTTCTTCAGTTTATTCTTAGGGAATTTGTTTTTACTTACTAAATTGCATCAGGTGAAAAATGCACTAAGTTTATGTTATTTTTACTAAGCACTTAGGTTCACTATTTGCTTCTAAGAGTTAGGGCTTCTTTATTCTTAATCAATTAGGGCTCTAGTCCTATGCAACTCTTCTTAAATGCTTTCTGTATCAGGACAGCCAAGTGTGGTCACTCTTCCCCAAAACAATCTTCTGTTTTACTTTTAACTTATTTTAGGATAGGGCATAACAGCAAGAAGAGTTAATTATTTTGTAGCATTAGTAAATTCATGAATTGTCTCAAAACCCTCAATAAGCTAGGATAGTAGAATATTTAGTGATTTCATACTGATGCCACATGGTGACCACCACAGGACATTAATTGTGTCATATTTAAACATAACATTATTAATTTGATATGCTGTAGCAAATACAGTCCATGTTAATTTTAATAAGAAGATCTGACAGGATTCAAACCTCTAATTTTTAAAATTGCTGTATTATCTTACACTATGAATCTGCAGAATAATTTGTAAAAACCATTATTCTAGCCCAAATAACTATTTTATTAGCTCACAGTAAACAAAAAAGTTCTTACGAATTAGCTATGTAGTATGAAAAGTACAAAGCAGAAAGCATTTTAATATCTTTAAATATATATGTTAGATCTACATTTTTAGGGGACTGCAAAATATACATTAAATTCAAATGTCAATGTTTATAATTACATCATTTATTTACTTATTTGATAGCAATTCCATATTTCAGTGATCTAAGTTACATTTAGATAATATTTATTCATTCAAATACATATTTTAAATTTCATTGAAATTGTGACTCTAACAGACTTTATATTTTGTTGACATCAGATTTGTAGGAGAGGACTGAAATTGGGGGTTGTATCTCACTTCCTCCAATTTCATTTCCCCTAAGTCTGATGTCACCAAAAATTAAAAGCTGTTAGAGACACAATTTCAATGAAATTGTATTTATATATTTGAATAATATTCTTTAGACTGTATTTTGATTAAATTTCAATGTAGTTTAGATCATTGAAATACAGAATTATAAGGAAATAAATGTAAATATGTACTATAATTATATATATTAATTTTTACAGTTTGTATTTAGTAAATATTTAGCAGTCCTTTGAAACCCTGTTTAGATTTAAAATAGAAATTTAATTATATTCATTACTTTTGTACTTTTACTTTATTGTAATAGGTTGCTAGTTTTTTAGCATTCCTTTGTTATTTGTTTTGCTAATATTTTATTATATATGTGATAGATTTCATGATCAGATATATTAGTTTATTATTTTGCAAATGTGGAATTTAGTTTTTTTGTATACATATTTTACTGTAATTTTATAAAATTAGCCTGGTAACAATGAATGGGAGTGAGCTCTCTCATGACACCCTTGAATTAAAGGCAGTTAATACTTGAGTATTTTTCTCAAGGAGGACAAGGAATCTGGAAAAATCATCACATTAGTTTACTATTCCTATCATTTAGAAGTTGAAATAAATTGCTAATATGTTTATGAATTTTATTTAATATGCCTGCAAATATTCCAAAAATAATTACAAGAGAATTTCAATAAGCAGGTGTGACAGGATTCAAACGTGTAATTTCCATATTAGAAACAGCTGTGTTGCCTTATACTATGGATCTTTAAAATACTTAATAAAAATGGATAAGCTAGTCCAAATAACTAAGTTATTAGCCTTTAGTAAATATGACACAAAAATCAATTGGTATTTTTAAACTAGCTATTTATTAAGGAAGTTCACAGCACAAAGCATATTAATTCAAAGAGTTTTGATGATAAATTATATATAAAATGAAAATGAAAACTTTCAATGTTTATAATTAAAGTGCATATCTACATTTATTTAATTGCATTCCATATTTCAATGATCTAAACTACACAGAATACTAATTGAAATACAGCATAAATATATACATATATTTCTTCAAATATATAATCACATCAGACTTGGGGGAAACTCAGAAGTATTTTAAAATAAATGATTTTCCCCTAAAAACTCAGAATTAAAAAAAAACTTTATCAAACTGAGAATTGTTTTTAAAAAATATTTGAACCCAAGCTTGAAATGTCTAAACTCAAACTTTTCTGTGCAACTTGAACTTGGCCCTATTAAGAAAATCAAGGATGATGTAATAGTAAAATTATGTTAAATGCCTATGTGTAACCTAAGCTAAGTTTTTACTCTCTTAGTAAATAAGCATTCTTATTAGATTGAAGCAGGCACATAACTATGAGGGGAGACAGGGCTGCTGTTGCCCCCCCCCAAATTTTTACCTTGCTCCTCCAAAAATTAAAATTCACTTAATTGTGTAGGTTGATTTACTATAATTTTTTATGCTACCTATATAATATAATTGGCCTTCATAACTACTAAGCCATTAACAACACTAAGGATGTATTAACTTACCTCTACTTAATTACCTGATTTAAGAATTTTGAATTGATAAGTCTTACATTTTCATTATTATTGTTATTAACTAAGTAGCATTTATTTACCTGCCAAATCAACATCATTATAACACTTTGCTTTGCTACTAGCACTAATGTACTCTATTGTAGCATCATCCCAAAATAATAGCTGCAACAAAGGAAGGATTAACATCGAAAGATTATAGTGATTAAATACAATCAAAAATATTATTGTAAAATTTAGTTATGATTCTATTCATTTTGTAAAGATGCAACTAAGCTACAATATTGTGCAAATTAAGAGAAACTTGTTAGCCAATCAAGTAACATTTGACAAATTGCTATGAGCCATATTGGCAGAAGAATTATTTGAAATTCAAAATCAGCAGGTACTTTAGAAATTTTAAATAAATAGCTTTGAAATTAACTAGAAATTTGATGAACAATAAATTCTTCAGAGTTTATTTTATTTCTCATTCTTCACTTATCTGGTTTGATTAATTACTAAAATGTGCAGCTAGGCGAGTTGTGTTTAGTAGTGGCTGGATCCCATCACGGGATCGATTCAGAGGGTCCTTGTGCCAGTCATGAAACCACACTTACGTTATGGTTAGGAGTTTTTCTATTCTCGCCTAGTCTGACTATCGATCTACACATGTACAAAATAATCAATGCTTGAAANTTATCTGGTTTGATTAATTACTAAAATGTGCAGCTAGGCGAGTTGTGTTTAGTAGTGGCTGGATCCCATCACGGGATCGATTCAGAGGGTCCTTGTGCCAGTCATGAAACCACACTTACGTTATGGTTAGGAGTTTTTCTATTCTCGCCTAGTCTGACTATCGATCTACACATGTACAAAATAATCAATACTTGAAACGACTGGATAGTCGAACCCTAGGAATATACATGTTATTAATAGTAGGAGACTCGACTAAAATTGACTGAATAAGTGACCTTACATGTATCCCTATTAAATTTAAGTTTAGGAAACTGCAATCTTATTAATTAAATTATTAAGCCAATAAGTTTACGGTAATGGCTACATTAATAATATTTGAATGCAGTTAGTATCAATGCCTGGTTGCTTTACTTGAACAAATCAACAAACACTGTACAAAGTTGAGTTTAAGTCAGTTACAACTTAACATGAGTGCACGCACTGAACTCAAGTAAGGTACACATAATTAGTTCCTATTGAGCTGAGATGGTGCAGTGGATTCAATCATCATTNGTCAAGTAGTGGCTGGATCCCATCACGGGATTGATTCGGAGGGTCCTTGTGCCAGTCACAAAACTGCACTTATGTTATGGTTAGGAGTTTTTCGATTCTCACCTAGTCTGACTATTGATCTACACATGTACGAAATAATTAATGCTTGAAACAACTGGATAGTCAAACCCTAGGAATATACATATTCTTAATAGTAGGAGACTTGACTATAATTGACTGAATAAGTGACCTTACATGTATCCCTATTAAATGTAAGTTTAGGAAACTGCAATCTTATTAATTAGATTACTAAGCCAATAAGTTTACGGTAATGGCTACCTTAATAATATTTGAATGCAGTTAGTATCAATGCCTGGTTGCTTTACTTGAACAAATCAACAAACACTGTACAAAGTTGAGTTTAAGTCAGTTACAACTTAACATGAGTGCACGCACTGAACTCAAGTAAGGTACACATAATTAGTTCCTATTGAGCTGAGATGGTGCAGTGGATTCAATCATCATTTGTAAAGGAGGGGAACTGTGCTGTGGAGATCGGCTTTGGGCAGTGGCCCACAGAAGAACTAGAGAAGAAATGTCACACGGCTCCATCACCTAAACAGTGATAATTAATACTCGATTAATGTAACTAGTTGATTAAAAAGGAAAAGTCTGGTGATTCAATAACTTAGTAACTCCTCACCCGCAATTTACTGAGTGCTAATTATCAACAATTATACACAGTGCAAATAAGCCTGGTGGAGGATGTTACATGGCGACTGTGAAAAATAAGAACAAAGTCAATGGAGAAGAAACACACAGTGATATTCTTTTAAAAACTTTGAAACAACTCAAAGAAAAGTGAAAAGGAAGCAACAGAGCAACAAATGGAAAGACACAGTCAGCAAAGGCAGAACATTTTAACCGCAACAAGTGCAAACTGGACTCTTGAATCGTAACCGAACCAGAAAGCCACTACAACACCAAGAAATAATGACAAACAATAAAAGCAAAAGAAGAAGTGCAAAGAAAGCAAAACCAAGCACCACCACCCCTATGACGACATGATCATCATCCTACCAAAGAAATTCTGAAACAACCCTAACCCCAGAGTCAATAACACAGGAATCTTCTTCTGAACCAGGAACCCCAGAAATTATGGAAATTCTGAGAAAGAATAATGAAACTGAACAATTACTATGAGAAGAAATTGGTCTATTAACAAAAAGGATAGAAGACATCGAATTGGCAAGTGCGGAGACAATCAGGAACATCCAGATCGACATGGATACCAGGCTAATAGAACAAAGTGAAGTGTTCCAAAATGAGATCAAGGCACTCACAAAACAATTAACGGAATCAAACAGTAGATTCCTGGAACAGAATCAGCTCCTACAAGATAAGAATAACGTATTAGAGAGAACAAACCAGCAGCTAATACAAGATAATGATATACAAGCCGCAGAGATATCACAACTTAAAGGTAAAATAACCCGACTCGAAATGAGCAAGAATGAACAGCCAGCACAATTACAACAGGACTTGCTGGAAGTAGAAAACAGACGACTAATCGAAGATAAAGATCTGAGGCAAGAGGAAATAGCTCAACTAAAAGACAAATTGAGGTTATTGCAGTTAACCAAAGAAGAGCAAGACAGAACACAGTCCCACAACTTTCAGTTCATAAGCAGAAAAGAACGCGAACTACAAGCTTCACCACCTCATGATCACCTATCGGAAGACTCTTCAGAAGACGAGAATGACGTAGAAAAGAAGAAATTCATTGACGAGATCACGAAAGCAATAACCACGCAATTGCGAAAAGAAGAAGGGACAACAAAAAATATGAAACCTAAATATAGTAAATCAATACTAAACCAGGAACTAGGAAACAACATGATCCTGTGCAAAGCCACATTACCAAAATTTAATGGAAGAGTGGACGGCTACAACCCAACGTTCAGGGAATGGCTCCAGATGATCGAGTTAACAATGGCAGAAAGGAAGGTGAGCCAACATTCAGCAGCAGCAAGATTCCCCCTATACCTGACGGGAGCAGCAGCACAGCATTACTTGCTGTTAGACCCAGAGACAAAAACAGACTATGAATTGTTAATTGGCGACTTCATAGAATACTACGGAAACGAAAGTTTCAAGAATCAATACAGAATAATTCTAAATGGAACGAAGATGAAGAAGACAGACAACATCCGCAATTACATACAACAAGTCGAGAGGCTGGTCACACTCAGCTGAAAAGAGAACCAATATGATCTCTTTTCACACATTTCAAAGGGATGCCCAACAATATAAGAGCAAATAAGCCTGGTGGAGGATGTTACACTATTACATTTACATATACACATTAGAAATTTAGGAGTGGGTATAATATTAGACTATCTTAGAGGCCTAAACAGTTAATAGTGGTAAACTGGACAAGCTCATACTGTGTCATGTGCACTACATGCAGCCCTGGTTGGACTTGTTTATGAGCCTGCTATTACAAAGCTGTGGAACATGAGCACAAGAAACAAGAAACATAATTTCTTAGTCACCCTTAATAATGACTGCTTACAGTTAGGTGAGACATGTAGTTACTATATTTAAGTTCACATGCTTAAGCATTGCAATTTGAATGAAGCTGAAATGATAAATTATTTCAACTAGAATAAAAAATGTAACTTAAGATCATTTTTCAGGTGAACATTTGACAGTGATATTGACACTATTATTTAAGCCTAACCTTTAGCAAAGGATTTTTAAAATTTAATAATTTGATCATGCAATAACAATATGCTAAAGTGTTGGAACTGTAACCAGGGATGAAGGATACTAGGATTATTGAGATACCCTACATGAGCATGAATACTATCTGTAAACTATTTTAAAAGTTACTTACACCACTAGAATGATCTCCTTTGGATTTCATTGGACAAGGCTGTTATTGCACAAATGTGCTGTCTAGAAGTAGTGGCAGGCTTCAAAAATAAACAAAGATGCTTGGTATGCAAATGTGATGTATATTCACTGTGCATGAAATTATTTGAATTTCATTCTTCCTTCATCTGCAAATGTTTATACTCAAGAAAGAATGTTCTTTGACACAATGGATCTTGTTTACAATTTTATTACTAGATCAAGAAGGCTTGCAAAATTTGTAGATGTTCAGAGGTTAAATTATAAAAATTCACAACCTAATTACTATAGATCTGAGTCCATTGTGTTGATATTCACCCTTTTGACCTTAGTGGGCATGTCTGTCATGGCTATGATGTAATTGTGTACTTTGGCCATCTGTCTATCTCTAACATCATTGGAATATATTCTGTTTTGTTGTAATATTTGTGGGAAACAATTTTGTTTACTTGCTTATTTATGTGGACTCACTTAGTTTGCATGATTTATTTTCTTTACATGCTTGCTTTTTGTTAATGTACATGACTTGCTTATTTACGTAGCTTAATTTAGTTTACATGTTTTACTTTACATACTTGTTTTTTGTTAATGTATGTGACTTGCTTTTTTATGTGGCTTAATTTAGTTTACATGTTTTACTTTAAATACTTGTTTTTTGTTAATGTATATGGCTTAATTTAGTTTACATGTTGTTTTTTATGAACTTACATGAATTGGAAATAATACATCACACATTAATTTAGTTTGCATGTTTTACTTTACTTACTTATTTTATTCAGTAAAATTTAATAACAAATTTTTTAATCATTTTACTTTATTAAACATTTTAGTTTTGTAGCATCTTTCATTTACATAATTGTATAAATTGGGAAAAACATGTTGTAATAATAAGAGTCAGAACAAATTTATTGTGCAATATGTGTATACAAGATCTACAAACAAACACATGTCAAAAGAAAAATAAAATATAAACAAATAAATAACTACAAATTAATATGTACAATATATTATAATATAATAATGTTTGAGTAGATGTTTGTGTAGGTGCTCAATGTTAGATTTATGTTTTGAATGCATGAAGTGTATTACCATCCCCTAATGTATACTGTTTTATTAGAAGAAATTGTTTTAATTTTTTTCTAAACTTTTTATAGTTTTTTTCTATTCACGTTTGATTATCTAAATTATTCCACAATTTAATTGATATGTGATGAAAGCCATTATAATTTTTATCTAAACTCAAAAATTTTTGTGATCACTCATTTAATTTAATATAGTCATAGATGTCTGTAGAGATTTGAATTTAAATAAGATAGATAGCATATGCATATGAATTTGATAGAACAGAGATAATATTTATTATGATATACTGCTGCTTCATCTTGCTTTTATGCAAAGTTTAGAGTTCTTATACACCAATTAAATGTCTTTGATAGAAGCATACAATGTTTTTGAATTTAGGTTAGTTAGAAGAAAAGAACAGTATTGAAAATGTGACAAACAGAAAGCATGTATCAGTTGTTTATGATAATTGCTTGATATTACATTGTGTAATTGATAAAGATATCTAATGCCTGCAGTCATTTTTTGAATCTTATTCAGCAGAAATTTTTCAAATGTTAATTCATTATCTATTTCCACTCCTAAATAACTGACTGATTCATTTTGCTTTATTGACTCATTATTTATCTTTAGTTCTATATCATTTATTAGATTTCTTTGTGCCTTCAGTGAAAAAATTATAAATTGAGTTTTTCAATATTTAGTTTCAGTTAATTATTAGTAAAATAATTGTTTAATTTTTCTATATCTGTTTGGAGGTTTTTTGTAGCATCAAAAGCATTTTTTGAGGTACTTATTAGGTATGTGTAATTGTGTTTAACATGTTTTATTATATCATTTACAAAAATATCAAATAAAATAGGAGAAGTACAGTACCTTGGGGCACCCCACAGTCAGTCTTAACATAACTTGATTTTTTACTGTTTAATATTACACATTGCTGTCTATTTTTTAAGAAGTTCATGATTAAGTTAATTGAGTTAACACCAAAATTGTAATTTATAAGCTTGTCTTGCAAGATATCAAAATTCATTGAATTGAATGCCTTACTTAAATATAGTAATGCTACACACACAACTGCTGTTATTATGAGATATATTAGACTTAATTTGTTGCATGATCAATAAAATTGCTTCCTGGGTGCTATGCCCAGTACAAAAACCAAATTGCTTATTTGATAGGATGTTTTAATTGCAATTGTTGTCCAACTTGTGAAAAAATTTGAGTTTGATATGATTTGAAAGTGTTTTATTTAATCATGATAATTTTTAAAGTAGTTTGGATTTCATGTTTGATAGATAACAATCTTTACAATTGGATACATTTTGACATTTGAACAATAGGATATAGATAAAAAATTATGCAATGTTAACATTGTCTGTTAAGAAGTTCAACTTTGTACAAACAACAGCATAATGGAATTTTACATGGTTGTACCATTTATATAATTTGTTACATTATGACATTTGAACAATGGGATATAGATAAAACTACATAATGTTGACATTGTCTATGAACTATTCAACTTTCTACAGGTATGTTATATATATGGTCATCATAAGCAAAGCATATAATTAATTACATTTTTGTCTTGTCTTAAACACAAATGTTGGTTTTACCACATACATTTGTTAAATATTAGAAATTGTGAGTTTTTGCATAAACTAGCTTTGGATTTTTCTGAAAAATTAATTTGTTTTATTACCAAAATAGAGCATTATGCTTTTTAATGAGTATTATTATCTCTCTGATTCAAACATTTGTTATTAAGTCTTGCCAAATAAAAAAGGAATTATGTAAAGTAAAACATGCAAACTAAATGAATATTTTGATGTATATTAAAAAGTATGTAAAGTAAACATGTAAACTAAGTTAGACCATATAAATAAGCAAGTCATATACATTAATAAAAAACAGGTATGTAAAGTAAAACATACTAAAAGTGTTTATTAAATTTTAGAAATTGCAATTTTTTGCATAAACTGGTTTTTGGTTTTTTCTGAAAAATGAATTTGTTTTATTACTGAAATAAGGCATTACACTTTTAATGAGTATTATTATCTCTCTGATTCAAACATTTGTTATTTAATTTTACTGAATAAAAAAGTAAGTAAAGGAAAACATGTTAACTAAATTAATGTGTGATGTGGTATTTCCAATGTCATGTATGTTAACAAAAAAACAAGTATGTAAAATAAAACATGTAAACAAAATTAATTTAATGTGGTATATCCAATGTCACATATGTTAATAAAAAAACAAGAATGTAAAATAAAAAATGTAATCTAAATTAATGGGTGATGTGGTATTTCCATTGTCAAAAATAACAAGTGTGTAAAATAAAAATGTAAACTAAATTAGGCCATTTACATTAACAAAAAACAAGTATCTAAAGTAAAACATGTAAACTAAATTAAGCCACATAAATAAGCAAGTCACATACATTAACAAAAAACAAGTATGTAAAGAAAAACATGTAAACTAAAATAAGCCACATTAATAAGCAAGTCATGTACATTAACAAAAAACAAGTATGTAAAGAAAGTAAAACCTGTAAACTAAGTTAGTCCATGTAAAAAAGAAAGTAAAAAAATTGGTTACATTTCAAAAAATAGACTGCAAACAAAATTGTTTACCTTTAAATATTACAACAAAACAGAATATATTCCATTGATATCAGAGATAGACAGATGGTCAAATATCAACATAATGGACTCAGATCTATACTACTAACATATAAAATGAACACCTTTTGTAGTACTCATTGGTCCTCATGATCACTGGAGGTTGAAAAGTGCATACATTACTTTGACTGCATTTTGGACATGCTTGCTACATTTGAGATTGACAGTGATGCTGAAATACATGGATCTGCAATGGCTCTACAAATGTCTCTTTAAACCAAAAAATGCCCTGTCTTCCTAATTTTCTTTTCACTGTTGTACAACTACACTATCATTTGCACAAAAAGTTTACAAAATAAATCAATATTTGCAGACAGATTTATTGACTTAATTCAAGTCTTAAAACATCATTTGCAAACTTTGATTATGATGAAGGTATCCAGCATGCACTAGATTTAGCAGAAAAGTATAAAACTATTAACTTCAACATTCAAGCATCAACATGACATTGTTGCATTTTACACAAGTAAATGGTGTCACTACTTAATGCTTCAACTAGTCAAAGTTATGTCTATCTAATGGCAAGTTCATGTTAACCCAAAAGATTGAACTTTTTAATGTCCAATTATTTGAAAAAGTTTCAAGTATGCATGATTTTACTATTCAGCCATTATAGCTGGAAGCATTTAAACAGTATATAGAAAGAAGAAAAAGTAATAAGGAGCTGGAGGTGTCATCTCCTATACAATGGTTAGCCATCATTGATAAGGAAGTCCTTGCTGATGTGCACAAGCTTTACAAAATTTTCCATGCTATTCCACAGATTTCTTGCAGTGATGAAAAAATATTTTCATTTGTAAAATGTGTCAAAACCAGATTACAATTGAGTATGTCCACTGAGTGTGTTAACATGTTGGTGTTGTTGAGATTTGAGCACAACTTGACACTTAGCTTGGATAAAAATCAAATCCTACAAACATTCAAACCTGTTGTAATTATCCCATCAATAAGAACTATTGAAGATTTTTGTAGTTATTTTATTTTAAGTCACATGTATTGTATTAGTCAGCTTAGCTTAATTATCTAAAACATTATCATGATCAAATTAGTTAATACTAGTTAATACTACTCTTACTGATGATGTGTTTAAATTTAGTGAGAGTGTAGAGTGCAATCTAACATGCAATACCTGTGATTATTGCCAAGTGATTTTTAATAAGACAAATTGTATTGATTAACATCTTTTCAGTATGCTCCCTCACAATTTAGATTGAACCCAAAAATTCCAATCTAGCTATTTGCCTGGATTGAAGTGTTTGATAGTAATTATATAAGAGAATTTTTTCACAAATGGTGCTTTTAGATTCCATTGAACCATAAAAGTATGGATTCTTATCTTTGTTATCAATAGGCCTTATCACAAATATACAGTGGCATACACAGGGGGGCATGGTGGAATGTTGCCTGTCAGGGTTCCAAATTTTCATTTTGACTGAATAAATCAAAAAAATTTTTGTAAAAAATTGAAAAATTTAAAATCTAGAATTGTGAAATGCATTATTTAGGGTCTAATTTCTCAATATTTTCAAATTTTTTGTGACGTCCCCTCCCAGAAAATCCTGTTAACACACCTGCAAATATATAAGCTTAATGTGTAAGTTAATAAATAGTATAACATTTACAAAAGAAAAACAAGGATGATGTCATATGTTTGCATTTTTTGCTGAAATAAGGTTATGTATGTCAAATTGAAGGTTCTTTATGTTGGTAAAAAGTACCAACCACTACCATAAGCATATGTGTCCCACTATGGTTATGTAAACTTGTTATTGCTTGAAAATTTCTATGTGAAAAGAAATGTGTAGAAAACAATGCGTAGTAGTCTACCAAGCCATATACAATTAATATTGTGGAGAAATTTAGAATTCAAGTTAGTGATGCTATTAACCATTTTCAAAAAGCCTCAGTCATGAAACTCAGCTACTCAGAATTTTAAGAATTCTTGTGAACCATGATAAAAAACTTGGAAGAAGCATCATTAATACTCAAACTCAACAAAAAATCAATTATTTTAATCTTCAGTTTTTATATCAATTGAAAATGTTTTAGCCTCAAAAACTTGGAATTGTAATAACATTTGAAAAACTTAATTAAATTCAAAAAGTAAAATTGTGAGTTCAAAACGTGTAACTTAACCTCGATTAAACATGTTGGCGAGTCACATTTTTTGGGTAAATTTATTCAAAAAAATTCACGTGTTTACCTAAAGAAATCATTGTCTATTTTAACATCATTTATGTTGATAATCAGTACCAAATCCCCCAATTTTTATTGGCTCATTTTTATTGAATATGCAAAATATATTTGTTGAATATCCAAGTAACTACTCTATACCCCTTTATATATACTATGCAAGAATAAGTTGAGTTATTTCAGTTCAGTGGATTCCTGTGGAATATTGTTCATTGAATCCGGGGTTTGCCCAATTGTGAAAAGTCGGCTATGTATAGTCGATGAAGTTAGTTTTCCAACGAAATCTAGCTCTTTTTCAGTAAAATTCAAATCATTTAGTTTATTTTAGATTCCATGGTAATCTATTATGTTGAATTCACTGACAATAATCCTGGAAATGGACTGGGATGAAAGTAGCACTATGGTTGTCATCTTTTAATATTTGTGTTCTGGATGCAGGCAGCGCCAGACATGGAAATAAACTGAGAATTTCGCTTAACTCGAAAACAGCATCCACGTTACATTCTTTACGAAACGAGTCAAAATACCACCTTAACCTTCGTGTACATATATATATATATATATATATATATATATACACAATGTGATCCAAAAGTCCTTGGAATATTATCAATTTAATTTACACACTAATACGACCATAGACAATATATATTATAAATTTAATCAATATTGTATTTCGATTTACACGCTAATTCTACCATAGACAGAAACATTCCTATTTCTATTTGCAATTATNGAAACGAGTCAAAATACCACCTTAACCTTCGTGTACATATATATATATATATATATATATATATATACACAATGTGATCCAAAAGTCCTTGGAATATTATCAATTTAATTTACACACTAATACGACCATAGACAATATATATTATAAATTTAATCAATATTGTATTTTAATTTACGCCCTAATTCTACCATAGAGAGAAACATTCCTATTTCTATTTGCAATTAAAAAAATGGATACATTAAGTTTATGTAAAAAAGTACATCTGGCTGCATGGATAATTAGCTTTAAAAGCCCTGCAAAGATGCGTGAAATGTTCGAAGAAAAATATGGTACAGAAGCGCCCGCAACAAGCACATTGTACTTTATAAAGCAACTATTTGTTGAAACTGGTTCAGTGGTGAACCATCGTGCCAGATCAGGCAGGCCGGTTACTGCATCAGGAGACTAAAACAATTGAACAAGTAAAAGAACTCATTGAAAACGATCCAACTACATCATTTTGTGCCATATTTTAACAGTGTTTATGGTAGAAACAGTTATTTTCAGCAGGATGGCGCGCCGGCCCACTATCACAACGAAGTTCGTGCTATGCTTGATGACCAGCTAAAAGATCGTTGGATCGGACGTAGAGGAGTCATTGAATGGCCACCTAGGTCACCCGATTTATCTGTTTGCGATTTTTTCCTGTGGGGTTATCTGCGAGAACAAGTCTATGAGTCTGGAAAGATTTTTAAAACAGTTGATGAACTGAAAAGAAAAATAATCCAAGAAATCAATAGAATAAGTTTGGATTACGTGACGTCGTCTTTCAAAAACTGGGTAAGCCGTCTAGACAAGTGTATTGAAAATGAAGGAGGACATTTTGAATAATACATTGTTATTTGCTTATATATATGTTGCATATATTGTTTTTAATTGTTAAATTGAATAAATTGATAATATTCCAAGGACCTTTGGATCACCCTGTATATATATATATATTGACGAAAAAGGATGTATGTTTGGGATTAATGCAAATA
>CABFPE010000269.1:322077-345464 GCA_900660155.1 Hofstenia miamia | reverse complement strand
TATATATATATGTGTAAAAGAAATTTACATGAAAATTGAACACTCTACAAAGTATTGGAAATAAATTAATGCCTTTCGTATACTTGACTAATATATTTTTAATTATAACATTGCAGATATATCGTACATATGATGGATTTCATTTGCCCACACATAGTATAGTTGTATTCACATCCAATTTTCAATAACGTAGTTAAAATATTAAAAAATAAATCCTATTGCATTCAGTGCGACGTATTTAATTATACAAGTGTACTGATCGCTTCTTATTTAATGCATTTTTCACTCATCGCGACTGATTTTTTACCATTTTGCACTGAACGCGATTATTGTTTGCCAACGCACTCTGCGCGAATTATATATATATATATATATATATATATATATGAGGTGATAAATATTTGCTTCATATAGTCATCGCCATCATGATGGCACTGTAAATATAAAGTGAAAATATACATTAATATCCGATTTTTTTAAAAATTGGTTTCTGTGCATTATTTACAATGCTAAGATCAGTGGGGAACGTTTTTTCATAAAAACAAGAAATTGTATCCATAAAAATTCAATAGCGTTAAAAATACTGGAATTTTAGGACATCGGCGCCAATATATATATATATATATATATTAAGACGAAACGTGCAATTATGAATATGGCAGAGATTTTATTTTTCTAAATTCCGAGAAAATAACTAAAACCAACTGGGCAACGACAAAAAACCATAAATATTCCCAATTTTATTGAGTCTTAATGCGCTTGAACAAGACCTACTTAAATGACAGCCTCGGTAAGAGAAATTAGACCCACAAAAAATGAGGCCAAGTTGTATTTTAAGAAATTTGTCAACATTTCAATAATAATCAAAATTAATATACATTAATGTTGAATGTTTTTAAAGCTGTTGTAGATTTTGCTAAAGAACAGTGAATATTTTTGTTTATTATGTATGCGACACTGGTGAGAGGTTCAGCTACTGCACACTGTGAGTAATTGGGTAAACAAAAACTACGTTGTTAACCACTACGTTGCACTGTAAACTACAGCGAAGAACTGTTTAAAGGTTGTCTCAAACATTAGGATTACTTACTTTAATAAATTTCCCTTACTAAATGATCCGGATTATGGAAATTATGGTTTTAAAAAGAGCTCATAACGATGGCAACGCTAATAGTATGTGGGGAACATTTCATTTAACTTAACAAAATGGAAATCGCAAAATCCTTATTGTTGAACATCCCTTGTATGAAATATTCACATCATCTTAAACTAATATAGCTTAGTAGTATTGACCAGTATTGAGAAGAAAATCTATAGTCAACCTCGAAAATTCGAAAAGTTTCTCCAGTTGAATTACGACAGATAACTCTTCGCTAAGGATAAATTTGGTTTAACTAATGTTTTTGAACTAAAAAATTAACTATAAAGATAGAAATTTAAAGAAGTTTAAAATTCCTATGAATAATGAATTTCTAATGCCATTCAATATAGTATATCGTTGTAATTATAACCCAAGAAACAATCTATATGTCATAAGTGTGATATCCCGACTCATTGCTTAACTCTTTCACTGCGAAATTCGACTTTAGTCACACGGCCAACATTGTCTGACTGCGAAATTCGACTTCAGTCCACATCTCTGAAAAACTTCTTTTACTGCCATATTCGATCATAGTCACAGAGTGCATAAAATAATGGTGCCAGGTGTACGATAAGTTTTACTCTTCAAAAACATGATAATACATCACCCATTGAGAATTTCTGAAAATTCATGAAACGCAGTGA
The DNA here is from genome assembly GCA_900660155.1 of Hofstenia miamia. NCBI lineage: Eukaryota > Metazoa > Xenacoelomorpha > Acoela > Hofsteniidae > Hofstenia > Hofstenia miamia. The sequence continues at coordinate 343,679 of CABFPE010000269.1, read as the reverse complement.
AAGGGTTAAAGCATCGGAAAGTTATGTGCTTTCCCTATTTTCGTTTACAGTGGATATTCTGACAATATCTCTTTCTTGTGATATTAGATTTTTGTTTTGCCATGAAGGTTACATCACTTAATTCAAGTACAATGTATTCAATCTTGAAAAATATCTCATAATTTTAACTTCAGTTCTTGTTGTCACTTTAAAATGACAGTCAGTTTCTTCGACTTTATCTATTCTGTGTTCAAATTCATTAGCATTTCGTGGTGCGACTATTTTTCAGGAAAATATTCTAGTTCGCTACATTAATGATGAATAGATTAAATCTTTTGAAGCCATTTAACATTTAGAACGCGTTGTATAGGTTCACTATCAAAGTTTTTGTTGGATAGATATTACTATATTTGAGTGTGGAATTCCTTTTTTCAAATGTGTTGACGGTGTAGTGCTTATACGGAAATTGATGTTTGCTTTTCTTGCATGACATAGATTTTTTTTAAAAAATTTAAATTCTTTTGTGATGACCTGGACTTCTCAATGACTGGTATATTGATTATAACATTGTCTTCAACTATTATATGAATGCAGAAATTCTTGATGATAGTAATCATTCTAACCGGATTCCTCTCATGTATCTAAAAACGCCTCTGTCCAAGTCATGTAATTCACAAGTAAATTGGAGTGATGCTGTGTTGAACTTCCCCTCTTTTTTGCTGCTTAATGGGAAAGCTATCGGCATTGCAGTGGCAAATTGCAATGAATATTTATACCTAGTTTAGGCAAATTTTTAAATTTGTTTATTGGTACTGTACAGATTATTTTAAGAATTGAATGTGTCATATTTATTACTTACAAATGTGTCTTTAATGTTTAAAAAAAGTATTTCAATGATTCGTTTCGATTAAATCCTATGAAATGTGTGAAGACATAAAAATTATCTTCTTTTTGTGTTTAATGAACATCAACGATTTGCTTATACTGCAGACCAGAGATGGAAGTGGGGCGGGCGGGTATGGGGCAAGATTCTCCTAAAGTGGGTACCCATGTGGCAAAATTGCAGCAGAAACACTTTTTAGTTAAGAAAGATTGAAGTAAAAGATTGTAAAAGTATTTTCTTAAATCAAAGTTCCCTTTTGAAAAAAAAATTATTTATTTACTTGGAAATTTTGTCGCATTTTGAAAAATTAATATCGTAAGTAATTTTAGAACAGAATTTTTTAGTAGGCCTATTTGGGGCGGTAGAATATAAAACGTGGCCAAATATGAACATGTGGAAATGGGGCAGGGCAAATTTCTGTGGGGCGGGGAGGGCAGTTCACAAAAATTCACCTCACTTCCATCTCTGCTGCAGACTGACTGCTATAAACATGGTTTATTTAAATATTTAATAAAATTACAAGTACAATGTTGACATGTGTATGTAAAATATTTTTTGACATAAATTAATAAAAATATAATTATAAACTGTAATTTGCACAATCTCCTCCTGTTAAATACGGCATAATGTGAGGTATTTGGCCGTGTATTTAGTAGGGCTATAAAATATAATCACATAAACTATTATATTAATGTAAGAAATATAACAAAATCTGAAAATACCATTTTTGTAATTTAATTTCCTTTGCCGCGGCCATGTTTATAGTAGGTCTTGGCTTGACCCAACCACATCCACTTAAGTTGGCTATGATCCAATCTAAATATAACTACAATTTCAATACTTCTACAGTTTTTGCTTCATGCTAATTTATATATATATATATATATATATATGTCAGGTTTTGATTTTATTGTTCTCTTCTGTAACACTGCATATTAACTAACCAAAAATAATTTTGCAAGACCATTTTGACCATAGCCGAGCAATAGCTTTAGTGTCTTTTTAACTTTCTAATTTTCGTTTAAATAGAATATGCGAGTCATTCTGCCAGAATGGAACTCATTGAATCCAATATTCTTTCCAAGTGAAAATTTAGTTTTCATTTAACCAAAGATTATGCGTGATTGGACTCTAATACTCAATCGTATTTGGTGAAACGAAAAATGCTTACAAGCCGTTCTGAATTACGATAATGCTAACTATTGGAGTCTAACCAAAGTTGCGCAAACAATTTTAATTTGAGCTATTAGTAAAGAAAATGAGATTTACTAAATATATTAGTAAGAAAACATTCCTTCAATGCGTTGAGAATAATTTTCAGATTGATTACTTACACAATTTTATTTGCTCTGATTGCGTTCCAATTAGAAGTGGAAGTATTCTTATCAGAATATACATTTGCTTCAATGATTTGACAACGTCTGCACACAAACATGCTCAGTGCCTAGACAGATTTTTATTGACTTTCGAATATGGCATGTATGAAGTTCAATAATACGCAATATATTTCCACCTATGAGAAATTGTGAGACTTAACAATCGCAGTAAATGCATGTAAATTCATTAGAAATTTTAACCAAGTCGAAACAACTCCTTCGAACTAATATTTGCATCAAGGACTGTTATTTTTAATTTACCATTATTGAAATAATGCTGTTTGTGTAGATGATGCGTTGAGAATGGTGTAAATTTCTAAATAAAGCATGCTTCAATCGACTTCGGAAAGCCTTTATTTGTTGTTAAATTCAATTTTGCGTTTAGTGCAATTTTCCAAGTGTACATTCCGTAGACGTATTTAACATAAGCAGATAATATTGAGATCTGGTGCAGCACTAATTTCTTAAATTAAGGAAATTTATCATGTATTATAATCAATGTTTGGGCATATGTTGTGCTTCCTTTTTTATTTTGTTAATTCAAACAATTCATTGATGTGTTTTTTAGATATTCAATGTCTGGCAATAGGCGTACGTTTGCTGCAAAGCTGCAGCAAATGCGTCGGCCAGAGTCACTTGCTAGTAGAAGGGCTAGCATTCAGAGCAATGCTTCAGAACTGTTAGAATCTTATATTTATGATGAAATTCCTCATCCAATTGACTTTGAGCCATACATCATGCAACAGAAGCACAACGATAAGCTTGTTATTACTGACATTGATTTCCCAGTTGACGATATCAGTATTGAGCGAATTGACAGATCGTGTTTAGATAATGTTCCAAACGATGCATGTTCTGTAGTGAAGGATTGTGTTGCCGTATATCAGACTCCATTTTGTGTTGTCACACGGAACTATGTAAATGACGACGTAACTGATGCAAATGCTCATCACGACAATGAATTAGTGTATGAGGATGATCTCACTGCCAGCAATGTGAATTCCACAACAGACTTACTGACTCTGCCTGAGTTGGAGGACATTTCAATAGAAGGATATTCTAAGCACTTAACAAAATCAAGAAGTAAACATCAAGTCGACCACTTACTTAATTTGGTCCCCTTCGATAAACAATCCATTTTTTCTACCCCAGCTGAGCCTGCACAGCCAAGTAAACCATTTCGCTTTCAAGTGCATTGTTCTGCGTTTAACCTAGAACCTGAAATTGAAGGCATATGGCTATCAATCGGTATTTACGACGCTTCTAGAAAATGCAGGTTATCGGAAACTTGGTATGTTGCTAGCCCTGGCTCTTGTGCCACTTATGAAGTTAGTAAAATGCAGCTCAATGATATTTTTTTAGTAGTCCGACTAGAAAAGATGTTGCAACCTGATGGTGATGAATTGTATTTACGTAATAATTCTAATATCTCCAAAGATGAAATTCGCCGTTTGCGTGAAATTCAAAACACATTTAAGGAACGTTTGGGAAGTTATCGAATGCCTTTGGCATGGACTGCTGTAAATTTAGCCACTGTTTTAACAGATGGGGGCGTAGTCCCTTTCGAAAATGATTTTAAGGCTTTGTGTATTACACTCACTAATTTCTATCGAGAGGATAGTAATAATAGTGATTTTGATCTTTACCGCAATTTGTTAGATACTAAACGTACCAAAAAATTCAAATGCATTCCTGGGGTTCTTACTCTTCAACTAAGTCCTGCAACACAGAAAGAAGCGCTTGTGGAAATGGGTGCACCGATTTATCCCCACTTAACCTATAAAAATAACTTGTTTGTTTATCCAATATCACTGAATTTTTCTTCCACTTCTCTTAGAAATATTTGTGTTAAAGTTGAGTATTATGAAGTGGAGCATCGTTCACCGCTTGATGTCTGGAGTGGGCAATGCGCTACTACTTCACAAAACCTGATTCGAGAAAGGCACACATCTATTCTTTACCATAACAAAGTCCCCCAGTGGCATGATGAGTTTAAGGCGTTCTTACCCTTAAACGCATCATCAAAGCATCATTTGCTGTTCACGTTTATGCATATCAGTTGCACAGCTAAAAAACAACAGGCTGTCGTTTCAGTTGGGGGTTATTCTTGGTTACCGATTTTTACGCCAGATGGTCGATTAATATCCGGAGAATATTGCTTACCAATTAGTGCGGAGAAACTTACTCCAGGCTATTCGAAAACGGTGCCTAGTCCTGCTCAAAATCTTCATTGGATTGACAATAGTCAAGGTTTGCAATTTCTAAATTTTTTAACTATCTATTTACAAATATTTTTAGGTAAGGGTCTCTTCACTGTTATTATTAAGCCTCATTCGTCTGTGACAAGCAGTGATCCTTACATAAACCGCTTTCTCACTCTCTCTGGAGATATGCTTGAAGGCATACAATCAACTACTACCCATAATCTTGCATTAGAAGGCCGATTGAGACAATCTGTACTCGAAGTTGCTGATGCTGAATGTGGACACATCATTTTAAGTCTGTATTCTATTTTATCACGTCTCTTTCGACTTATATGCGCACCGTTATTTTTTGATAATGGGTCGAGAACGCTGGATTTATCTCATCAAGCATTTGAATCCTTAGTCAACATAATTCAAAGAGTTCACGGTAGTACGGAGTTGGATTCTATAAATCGAAGCAAGCTTTTAATGACATATGTTTATTACATTTTCGACGAACCAAATTTTGAGGTTTGTATTATTTTTGCAATTGAGTATTTCCGTAATCGTGGGTTTAATAATAAAATTTTAACATTACTAACCTAAGAATAGCTTTTTCTAAATAATGTTTAATGGAATCATTTCCTTAATATTGTAATCTATTTGCTGTTTGATTTTGCTTGCAAGTATTTGCTTTTGCATAGTTGATTGATTAACAGTTTCTTATCTGCTTGTTTCGATAGTGATCGTGTAAACTTTATTAAAAGTTTTTTAAAAAAATCGATATTATTCAAATCCGATTATGATTCTAAGCAGTTATAAGCAATTGGCAAAGTACTATTAGATATTAAAATTGAGAGAGTATCCATTTATGAACTGATTTTTTGGTAACAGAAAGTCGGTAGAACCTATATTTCCAGTAGAAGGGACAGTTGCAGTAGCAAAATAGGTGTATTTGTTAGAAGTTGTTTTACCTTTAGCTCGACAATTCACAGATCGGATTGATTTTTGCAGCACGATAATGCTTACTGTCACATGGTGTTGTGGGCTGGCCACAGTAAAGTCCTGATACATATATCATAGTTCTGAAATGCGAAATACATTGTAGGGCCCAAAGGAACCTTGCACGGCCGTTCAACACATCTAAAACACAGATACAGAAATTCAAGATTTGGTCGTCTCTTTATTTCATTGTATGTTTCGACTAGTTGCAGTGCTAATTGATCTATTCGTAGTTATACTCGCTGTTAACTGCTAGAGGACTAAGCTTAGCAAAATGCTTTTTAGATTTTAGATTTACAGCAATGCATGATTTTCGATGGTTCTATGTGTCCTACTTTGTGAACATTAGTAGGTTTGTGGATTAATTAACATATTTCAATGCAGATGCCCAAAGCCAACATTCTGAATTATATTTTTGCTAAGAATTATATAACATTTTCGTGGTAGGTTCTCAAGTTATAGATTATGATTTAATAAGTTATTTAATTTCATGAAATATATTTTACCACATTAAATTGCATGTAGTCATAATTCATATGTGCAGCCAGAATTGTATTTCGGTACGAGTATAAAATAGAAAACACATAGATTGATCTTTTTCGTTTTTCCCAGCCATACCCTTCCAAATAGGAATTTTCACTGCAAATTTGCTGATTTACTTAAACATCTCAATTATATTCTAAAGAAAGAAAACTCTTTCGACCTGTTACATCATTATTAATCTTTGCTAAAATATTCATTTAAAATTTATTGATATTTATACAAACGAACTTACCCGCAAATTTATCATTGGACGTTACATTTATTGTTTTGAGAGTTTGTGAGTTATGTAATTGAAATTACTATTATTAGGAATTTACTATTTAGCTATATGAAAACAATGCTTAGTCAATTTTAACCGCAATGCTATGGAATCCAAACCAACAGTTTATTGCAACAAAGAATTTGACATCTCTGGACATACATTGTTTGTTTCTTATAAATTTTGCATAAATGAGGATGACATGGACTGTGAAAATAGTCTTGTTTTTAATACATGCAAAAAATTAGATTTTCAGATTTTTTGCCTATATCTCAGTTTTGAGGGGGGGTGGGCTAGTGTCCCCTGTACACGTCGTTTCCTGCTATGTCATAATTTATTAATTTTAATACGCTTCACGATAGAAGAACCTCGATTTATATTTTCCTTTGCAACTTACTACAGAAAGTGACCAATTAAATTACTTGGTGCATTTGATTGAAATTTGTTTTCAAAACTACGGTTTTCAAGTAGAGGCGCGTTTAGGATTTTTAAAGTTGGGGGGGCTGACACTCATTTTTCAAAAAAATGTAAACAAGACGTTTTTTTGAACAAAAGTAAGCTTGCACAAAGTGCAATCGTCTGTTTTTATCAGCAAATCGATTGATAACATCTTGAATTGAAGTGCAATATTTTCAATTTTGAGAAAAAGAAAACATTTTTCTTAAGTGTTCACAACTGCCCCCTAAACGCGCCACTGTTTTCAAGGAAGTTAAAATTTAAAATTGTTTATATAGCCTTTTAGTTTGTCTATGGTTTTGTTTGATGGAATATGTAAAGACAATTTTATAAAAAATAATATATTTTCATGTTTTTAGTAGTTCGCAAATTGCTTATAACTTTGTATGCCCGCTGCAAATTTTGTATATATATATATATGTATATATATCAGTGATGATAGTTTAAATAAAATTTAAACTTTTAAAAACCTTTAAACATTGAAAGTCGTTAAATTTAAACAGTTTTAAACTTTCAAACCCAATTTAAACAGTTTTAATCTTTTAAACAGCAACAAAATCAGCACATTAAAATTCAGTATTGATCATAGAAAACAATCTATAGTAGAATAAGTCTATCTTTGACACTCTTCATTTTTATCCGGTTTCGTCGGCCATCCGTTAAAATTGCGGCTCTTGAAAAACTCCTTTCACAGTTAGCTGGTGATGGTAAAATTCCCAAAAGAGCGTGCGCTGCATCTCTCAATTTCGTAAAAGACGTATTCTGGGAAAAAAATTCAAATGCCGTCTTGTCCGGAATGTTGATCTCCGAGTCGAACTTTTCGAATTCTTGAATCAGCGTGAAACTTTCTGCTTTGTCCATTCTCGGCTTCTTCTTGATGACCTCATCAAATTCTTCAAACAGTTCGTCAACTGCGCTCATAGATGTTTTGCTTTGTTGCACCGGTTGAGGAACTTCTATAACTTCACCAACTTCCTGGAGAATATGGCGTTCAAACGACTTTAAGTAGGTTGTACCTAAGTTTTTCTCGTGATCAGTAAGTATTCTTCGTGCTCTTTTGTTCGGATTAAGCAAACTACAACACAATAGAACGCTTGGGAAAACGCCAAAACGACGATCAAGGGAGAACACAGTGTGGAATCGGCTGAAGAACTGTTTTACAATGTCGCATAATCTATCACTTTGACAGGCCTTAACGCAAGCTTTTTCAAGTTCTTTAACGGCATAAACAATGTTGTCTGCCACGGGATTTTGAGTTTCTAAGAATTTACCAAGCTTCAGTAATTTTTCATGTGCTGCAAACATCTCACTAACTGGAATCACGTCCAGCAGTCTGTAGAGCCGAGGGTTAGCCTGTCGCTCACTGTTTAGAAGCATTGAATTGTTTTGGACAAATTTCAGCTGTTTATAGATACCATGCCACCGCGTTGTGCAAAGTCGAGGCCCGTTAACATTTCTGGAACAACAGAAATTGTTTAATTGCACAAAAAATACCATTTCATTGACCGCGTCCAAAATGGCATTGTTGAGCTTATGGGCTCCACATCCCACAAATTGAGCATATTCAAAAGCATTAACGTCGATAATATCCTGAGACGTACCTTCAACCTGGAATGTATCTTGTTCAATTTCCAAATCTTGCTCTTCATCAACTTCAGAGAGTAAAATTTTGAACTTTCGGCAGCTGGCTATCATGGCATTACAATTATCCGACTGGAATGCCAAACATTTTTTAGCGTCCAAATTGCAGTTTTCAAGAATTGATTTTACTTGTTGGGCAGTAATAGCAGATTTTGTATTTGGAACAATTTGAAAATCCAAAACTTGAGACTTTGGTTCCCACTTTTTTGATATCCATGAGGCGGAAACGATTAAAATATTTTGACGAACCTGATTTGTCCAATGATCCAGTTGGATGCCATAATATTCTGCTTGTTGGACCTCTTTGATTTTCGAGTTGCTGAGTTTGTCAATGTATTTTTCGATAGTTTTGTATGCTGGCAGCTTCCTTCTTTTAATGACGTTTTCGATAAATTTCTCTATTCTTGAGCATCGAAAAAAATTCATAGGCAAAATTGTATGCGCGAATGACAAAGCAATTTCCTCCAGTAGACGCGCTTCTTGGGAGACAACATTGAATGAATCGGAAATTTGTAATTGGCGCTGGCTTGTAGATTCATTAATTTCCTTGTTTATTTCGGGATGACATCGAAGGAAGTGATCCTCTGAATGACTTATAAAGTTCGCGGCTTTAATCCCCGGCAGACTTGAATTGCATTTTGTACAAGTATATGAGCTCTCACTGTCGCTGTTGGTTGAAAGAATAATGAATTTTTCGTAACGCAGCCGTTTTTCTGACTTGGTTCTACCCATCTCATGTAAACGCTGACAAATTGAATGCTGTAGTAGCCGCACACGCACAGTGCTTTACTTGTCGTTTATCTTGCAAAGGCACAGTGTGGAACAATGCGTTTGTCTGCCACTTGGCGTCCTTAATTTTCATTGGCTGTCCCTGAAATGCGGCATACATAAGATAACAAGCGAAACAAAAGAATAAACTTAAATCAAAGAAAACCTGAACATTACGCTTTTCTATGGAAAATAGAAATAGTTAACTTTTTCTATTTAAACGGCCGTTTAAACAGTACCGTTTAAATTATTTGCTTTTAATTTATACTTTGATTTAAACGGCCGTTTAAACGCTGTTTAAACAGTGAATTTAAACTATCAACACTGATATATATATAAAACTATTACTTTACATATATATAAAGTAATAGTTCTTTTTCGCTATCTGCTAATTCTTGTGTATTACCGCTGAGTAATTTTAGCGTGGTGTCGTTTACCAACGGCGATGTGTTTTTGAAGCAGTTATTATACAATGGATAACTCATGTTGGTCCAATTTCTGAGTCGCTGCTAATGCATTCATGGTTTTTCTATCAAATAATTATTAAAAGTATGTGGTTGTCGTGTGGATCTCGTGAACGCATTCGAAGATTTTCCACTGATCAGCAGGATGATGTTAGTTCAATCATGTCTAACATTGCCAATGATATTTCTGCTCGCTTGTCGAAGGGCGATAGTGATGCAATTCGTTGCACTTCATATTTGGCTCATTTCATTTCTGACTTGTTATCTGTGATGAATCGTGGCTTCGTATTTTCGCTTATACGAAATTTCATGCAAGTAATTATTTTTAGTTTTATATGTTTTTTACCGCATATAGGTCCTGTTTGAAAAAGAATAGTTCTTAATTAGAATCGGAAGCACAAACAGTGGTTTATTACCATCGAATCTTTTGCTCCACATTTTCTCCCACCAGTGCTAGGCTAACATCAACTACGTCCATCCAGTTTATTATGTGGTAGTAGATGATCATTTCAGTCGAGAAGTTTTGTTTTGGTACTGTTTTCACTTAAGAATAAGCATTGGCCTTAGGTTTTCACCATTTGCAGTAATTGCCAATACAACTGTAAAGTGAGATTGTTCGTGTCAATTGGATTTCAGGTTGATTGTCTTAGATCATCTGTCGAAAATGTACGGAAGCCTATCATATCATATCACACTGCAAATATTGGTTTCATCCATATTGGAATTTTTTTTCAAATTGAATGCCCTTTTCCGATTACAAATCTGTGAAAATCCGTGATTTTTCCTCAAGTGATCTTGCAAAATGTGTCTTCATTGCTTGTGAACAATAACTTGCGTTTCATAAAACGGGTACGCAATTTCTAAATGCATTAAAGTCCATAATAACGTCTTTTCTTGCATACTTAGAAGCCCGAGATGTGATCATGTTTCGAGAAACGACAATCGCCGAGGTCTTCAAATCAGGTCGAACGCTTGTCTTCTATCATAGTGAAGCTCCCGCTCGCTTTTGCGTCCTCTTAAGGCCTTTTTTCGGTCCACGTAACAACTTCTGGGATATGTCTTTTAAATAGTAGATTCTGCTTTTAGGAGGAAAGTGACCGCTCTAAGTTTGAATAAAGTAGGATAAGACTTACGCAGTGAATTGATAATTAATTTGAAGCTGTAAGCAATTTTTGTCAATAGCATTGACCAATTCAAATGACTGAATTGGGAGTCAACCAGCACTATAACAACATATAGTAAGTTGCTCGCTAATTGCTGAATAACCTCATCTGCAATTCTAACCATTTGTGCATTCCAAAGGTCTTACCTTAATTACCCATTTATAAGCCTAGTCCAAATTTCGACCTTGTTTGTTTATGTCTCACAGGTGCGGTATCCCCATCTGGGTGTATACATAGTAAGTAGTTTTAATAAATTTGTTCTAAGAATATATTTCGCCACTATATAGATGACAATACTATCTGTAGATAGTGTGCGTACTGTACTAAGAAAATGCCATTATCTATTGTACTTATGTATTTGATTTTCACATAATTCCTTCAGAACTGCATTGATGCTGATTGGGAGCATATGCAAAAGTTTGTCTGGCGAGTCCTATTGCTAATAATCATTGTTGAGGCCCAAACTTTAACTACCAAAGTGCAAGTCATTCCTATATATTTATGATCAATCGGAGATGATAGACATGTACAAAAATATAATATAAAATTTTCTTTACAATAGAAAAATTTTGGGTATGGTATTTTTTTTAAATTCATTTCGAACCATTTGTGAGCTTGCTATCTCACATTTTTATGAGAAAATTTAACACAAATAATACCACCTTGAATACTGCGAGGGTCACTCAGTGAAGTTAAAATTAGATTTCAGTATTGGAAAAATAACATGCGTCACTTTGGAAAAACTTCTTTATATTGAAGGTATATTTTGAAGTGGTTAATGGGACTTTTCAAATACACTCTAATCAGTAAGCAAAATTTGAAAAACTATACAATTATAAAAAGACATCTAAATGTTGTTAATCACTACTTCATTATTTAGATTTCTGGGAAACATTGAATTTGTGTTTTTTAAGTCTTAATGTTAATCTAGCCTGAGATTTTTAATAGATGAATATGATTACTAATGATGTCCGTTTTAGTAGACAAATTCGTTTTTGTTACGTTTTGGATAGTAATTCCAAGAGCATGGGAAGATTAATAGTTAAATTAATCATTAGTGAAACATGTGTATGAATAATATATTCGGGCTATTTTGAATTGTATTCTTAGGCTCTTACCTATCGTTATCTGACGAGTTCCGATTTATCATTGCTGCTTTTGGCGAAGTTGGAGTTCCTCCGAGTTCTCACGTGTCACGAACACTTTGTTCTACTTGCACTGCCTTTCAGCGGATTGTCGTGTACAACCAATATAAGTCCAAGAAGTTCCATATGTTCATCTCAACTATCTGGTTGGAGTAACAGTACTTACAATTTAGCGAATGGAGCAAATGCACTTTCCCCGGAATTTAGGCAAAACCACTTCATTGTTGCTCTAATAATACAAGAAATTGGCGCTGCTTTGAAAGTTAATCTTCCCCATGTACACAAAAAGGTACTTTTGAAGTTTGATTTTTTCAGATTTTTCGCAATATTTTTGAAATATCTTTACTATATCACCTTTATATTTTCTTTAGTTAACAAAAATGCATACACACATAATTGTGCAGTTTGGAAATAATTAAGTCATTGAAAAGTTCCATTTAGATTAAATGTGTTTGTGTAAAGCACAATATTATGAGTGTATTTTGTTTACAAAATTCAATGCTGAGGTTTATGTTAGCTTTTTTTAAATTTGTTGTTTCTGATAGAAAATTTTTCTCTGAATATATTTTTTGCAATCTTTAGTTACAACATAAATACGGTTATTGATCACGCTTAGGCCTTGGAGTTAATCATTGATTTATTCGTTCGAATTGATAACGATGAAAGATTTTCGCGCCCCTCAATTCGATGTCATATCGCCTCTCTTTTTCTGCCTTTGGTGTTAACCGCAATTCGTCATCAAAAAAATATGGCAGAACCTCCACCCACTGAATTCAATGATAAATTGATTCTCAATGAAAAAGTGGCGAACGCAATAGCTGGCATTGCAACTGACGATAACAATGAGAGCAGTGATAACGAAGATGAAGATGATGAAGAAAATGCGCCAATATTGTCTGTCACGTCTACGCGTTTGTTATTGCTATCAAGGTAAGCTTTAGCATTTTAATTATTTTGTATTTACGGGCTGGAAAGTGCCAAATCTAAAAATCAGGTTTGTACTTCTAAATTCGTACATGGTTACTATCAGGGCTTCGAAGGTGGAGCTTTAGCCCCGAGGCGAGGATCACAGCATTTTCCTCGAATCCGGAGGCATAATTGGAGCAGGACTGGAACCGAAGCTAGATGAATATGGAATAGCTCCAGCTCCAAAGCTTGTTTTGAGATTCATTTTTTCATAGTTGATTTTTGTTTCACATAGTAAAAAACGCAACTCTACAAAATAGAAATTTTTTGTCTCATTTAATAATATCTGGTGCTATTTTTCCAATATACTATCAGAGTTGCAACCAAATCACAAAGTGTGACCTGTGACCCGCGCAACCCGGATAGTATTTGACCCAGCGAGACCCGGTGAAATTAACCGTATTAACCCGTTTCTTAGAATTTAGAACTTTGTTTGCATGGTTTTGTTAAGAGCATGCTTACATAGCATCACACATGAAATACTCTTATATGAAGCAAAAATTCTAGAAGTCCAAATCCTCATTTTAGAATATAAATCTGTGAAAGATTTTTCTTTGCAATTATTTATTAATTTTAATAATATAGACCCAATTCTATTTCTGGCAATAATTTCGACTTTGATTTAAACCGAATTTCGGAGATTTAATATTAATGGAATATTAAACAATTACAAAATAGGGACTTACAAATTAAAAAAATCAAATCCGTACAGTGATAGATCACATGTCTTAATTGAATTCTTCTATTGTATAATAATCTGCTAAACTTTGCATTTTTTGACAGTAACTATTAAGAACTGATATATTTTGTATTAAAGTTATTACGTAAACTACATTATATTTCGGATTCGAATTCGCATTCGGATTTGCAAATTCATTGCCTGAATATTCGTATTCAAATTCGAAATAAAAAAGTGGATTCGCAGAGCTCTATTACAGATACAAACGAGAATCAACAGTAAAACTCCTCTAAACCCATTAAAACTATTTAAGTCAGACGTGGCATTTATGTAATTCAAGGTTTAAGTAGCAATGATGTTGATTTTATTGAGATGAGCCCGTTTGTGTAATTTATTTCCTTCATTTGCTTGCTTGAATGTGACCCGGATGCTCTAATGAAAAAAATTTGTCATTTAGTCTTTGGATTCTTTCTTCATGCAACGCTGATCAAATATTAACATGGTGTGATTCTGAAGCTGTACTAGATCTACTGGCTTTTGCAGTTGACGTATTTGAATGGCGTTCACCCACCGGCAAGCAGCGTCTTGAGGCGGCTATTCTTGGAGGAATCACGAAACGTGCTTCTCTGCATAAATGGGACCGCAATAGTTGGAGGATTAGTGTAAATAATGAAGAAGATTTTGGTGAAAAACTTCTTTGTACGCAAGCTGTACTTTACTCTCTCGATGTTGTTGATACAATTGGGATTTCAAATGAAGCTTCTTTAAAGGTACCTATATTTTCTTTACCCAATTAAACATTTCAATAGGAGAAATTTATAGTTTCAATCTGTTGCAGTGCGCATATTTTTTGTAGGGGATCAATGCGAGCCCAATAAATGGAATAGGGTGTTGCATTAAAATTTTAGTGAGCATTAAATTAATTCACTATTTAGATATACATAAATAGATTCTGACATCTATGCAATTATGGCCTTTGTTTTCATTTAAACTTATAAAGGTATTTTGGGATTAAGCTAAAGCCGGATATCACATCAACTAAGATATACGTATTACTTACACTTGAAAAAGTTATAATTGAGTGCAACTAGCAATATCATTGTTGACGGAGAACACAAGTTCAAACTGGGATTGCTCGATCTCAATTCAAGGCTGATTCATGAGTGCGCCCCGTTGTTCTTACTGCATTAATTTTTGTTAGTTGCGCGTTCAGATAGAAGCTGCTAACTGCGACAAGATAATGCTCCAACTCATGTTAGCTAAAGATTTCTACAGCATTATCAGCAAACGTCAATTTGTCTTCTGACGCAAACCCAATTGAAAATATGTTGTCAATCTGCAAAAGAGTTTAAAAACAACTGGATGCAGAAATAAGAGTAATTTAATTGCTTAATTCATTAAAGTATGGCACTTATTTAGTTGTACTGCATCAATTAAAAATTTACGAAATGAGTTTTTATATATTTTCTAAAAAGCAGTTATAAAAAAATGTGGGGCGTCAACTTTTTGTTGTCAAGTGTAGTTTTGAAGTTATTAGCACAGCAGAGAAATGTTGGATGAAATTAATGTGTATTTGTGTTAACAAATCAACCAACAGTACAGTAACAACACTTTGAAAAAGCATAAATTTCACAATAGGTTCGTCAATACAAGCATATCTGTAAGAAAGAGCTTAGGGTTTGCGTTTAATTTCATTTGCTAAATTGGTCATTTACTTTATTAATGGATAGCATATTATTTGTATTTTCAGTACAATATTTATTTGCAAACATACTAATATATACTTTGGTCATAGTGACATTTTTATTTAGATCTTGACAAACTTAATGCTTCGTCGTCAATCTACACAAGTGCTTGTAGCCTCGTTTGGACTTTTGCGCTTTATGATTTACAAGAACTCTAACCAATCAGTTTTTACTAGCGATCTTTGCTTGGCGCTTCTGTATCATTCTGCTTCACTTCGTCGTGATGTAAGAGCATCCGCACTTGCAGCTCTCTATGTACTGCTAAGAAATCATTTTGAAGTGTTTAATAGTCTTTCTAAAGTCCAACTAGCAGAAGCACTTTCTACACTAGTATCTACAAGACCCGCTCTTTGTCAATCACGTCTTCATGGGACTCTGTCAATGTTAAACACGTACACCAACAATGACGTTTGCTTACGAGTTTCTGTTTTCGCTAAGAATATCAATCGTTTAGTTACCCAACTTTGTGGAGTCGTTGAAGCGACTGAACAGTTGCAAGCTTGTGGTGATGATTATGATCGTCGAGTTGACTTAATGCATCGGATTGCATCTGCGCATAAGTCCTCACCGCGTCTGCGATTGGCTTGGCTACGTTTGTTAAGAGACATTCATTTAGAAAAGGGCTTTATAACCGAAGCCGCTTTGTGTTGTGTGCATCGTGCCGCGCTGATGTCTGAACATATGAGACGATATAATGCTGGTAGACATTTGCCTATTGGAGCAGTCGCGTTCGAATCTATTTCTATAAATATTTTAGAAGAAAGTGCTATTGAACAAGAGTACGACGAGACCGGTGATTGGACTAATGAATCTACTTTTAAGAGTATGCTCTATGAAGCTGCAAAGTTAATCAATAAGGCGGGATTATTCGAATATGCTATTAAAATCTATCATCTACTCCTGCCTCTTTTGAATCATAAAGAGCAAGCAGATGTTTATGAGCAGTTGCGTGACTGCTGTAACAACATTGTTAATTCCAAACATCGTTTGTTTGCTAGTTATTTTAGAGTAAAGTTCTTAGGCAGTGTGTTTGGGCCAGAATTCGATGAAGCAGAATATATTTACAGGCAACCACCAACAACAAAGCTGAGCGAGATGAGTGAATTATTTGAAAAACAGCTTTCTGATAGGTTTGGACCTGAAGGATTTCAAATTATAAAAGATTCTGGTCCAGTTGACAGAAGTACTTTATCTTCGGAAATAGCCCATGTGCAAATAACGTTTGTAGAGCCTTATTTTGAGTACTTTGAACGTTTGCATCGAATCAATGATATTGAGAAAAATTTTGAAATTCAGCAGTTTTATTTCAGTACACCATTTACACAGTCAGGTAAGCCTCATGGAGATATCGGTGAGCAATTTAAAAGGAAAACTATTCTTACCACTGCGACAAACTTTCCCTATATTACTACTAGAATTCCAGTTGTCTCCAGAAGAGAAATAATAATGTCACCTCTTGCAGTGGCTATAGAAGATATAGAAAAGAAAACTAGTCAATTGGAGAACGCCAGCACTCCTGGAAAGATGGATGCTAAAATGTTAGGTATGCACTTATCTGGATGTATTGGTACGATGGTTAATCAAGGTATTGTCGAAGTAGCCTTTACATTCCTACGCGTGCCTGACAATTTGTGGACAGCCGAACATAATTTGTTGAGATTGGCGCTGAAGGGCTTCTGCAGGCAGTGCAGTGTATCTCTGAAATTGAATAAACAGCTCATTAAACCAGATCAAAAAGAAGGACAAAAACAACTTGAAAAATTGTTTGTAAAAATGCAGGAAACATTGGGTCCACTTTTGGAACACAGATACACTATTACTCCACATTAAATGTGATAATAAATATTTTAAAAATTATCATTGTGTGCTATTTTCCAACATATCATTTTGTAAAATGCTTTATACATATTTGTTTGCAATTTCTAATTAGTTATACAGTTTTGTATTTCGAAAATTCATTGTCTTTATCAAGTAGTGTGTTTGACATTATATTATGTGTTTTTATTATATTTAGTTCTACTCCTAGCTTGATATCAATGCTTTGTATAGCTTTTTGGTGTTCAGGGTATAAAATAAGCGGCTTTTCCACTCATGTACATTATTTGCTCATGTAATTGATATTGCATAATAGCTGGTGTAGCTTTCCTCGATGGCACTTACTCGATTCGCTGATGGGATAATAGCCTCTTCTATCAAATGTAACACGCTATAAAGACGTAAAATTTTCCTTTTTTAATAAGGTTCAAGCATTACCCATTATGTGGGCTGTAAACTAAAAAAGTTATCGCAATAATAACAACTGAGTACTAAACAGCAATTGATTACAATTTCATATTTTTAAGCTAAGAATGGTGACACTGGTTTATATATATAACTTGATTTTCTCTAAAGTTCAGTAATTTATTACTCATTATCATTAGCAATACTCTTTATTTACAGTATTTTTACTTAACTATGTTCATATTTGATCATTTTAAGAATTTTTAATAATTTTAACAAATACATTCAAATATATTTGGAACACTGCTTTCGCAAGATCCTATAGGTTTACAATTTATATTCCACTTAATAAAAAGATTGCCATATAAATCATATTTGCTTAAACTTTTAAATCAACTTTTTATATGATTCTAAGCATTGGTAGTTTCATGAACAAACTGCTTTAGAATATTGAATACAGAAAAATCTTAAACTTATTTCTACATCTACAATGTTATATCGATATGAATGTCCTAACGACGGTCTTCAAATTAATTAACAATACTTTCCAATATAACAAAGACTTTCTTCCTGCGAAATTAATCAAACAGAAAAAAACTCATCTAATTGAACTAATTAGGTATAAGATGAGAATATTGAAAAGCTCATTTTAAACATAAAAATAAATATATGAAATGAATAACCCAAATACATCAAACTAATAAATAAATTAAAATAATTGAAAATTAAAACCAAAAAATTCTTTTATACACGTATGATATAAATATATGGAAATTGATATTAAGAAATAGTTTTAGATCTTTAATATAAAAAGACTGAAATGGCTAGATTCTTAATTTTACAATCCGGATTACTCTATTTTAAACTAATATCGCCATAGTCCAAGTTAATTATGATAGTTGTTTTGTATTTTTTCTTGACGCTTTTAGAATTATTATCAGTATTTTTTTATTGTTCAAACAATTTCTTGATATAAATTTTTATTTTTTCATTCATACATCTCATAAAAATTCAACTGTATATTGTTTTCCACATTGCTCTTCAATCCGTCTCTGTAGATAATGTAGAATCGCGGGCTGCAATAGTAATTACACTAACAACTAATTGACTCTGCAGAAGGTTTAAATAGCTATACCATATAGCCCCGATTCCAGAAAAAGGTAAAGAGAAAACAACTTATTGAATCACATAAACATTGGTATTTCATCCAAGTAATAGATACTTTTAGGTAAACTCCAAGATGACCAATTCACGTGGCTTCCAGCCAAAGCGAAGTCTAGGAAAAGTAAAGTGCTCGACTTGAATGCATGGTGTTACCCTATTTGTCTGACTTATTATCTATCTCACAACCACAAATAAACATCTCATTTGGTAAGATCAGAGATGATCTCCAGGAATACTTGCAAAAACACTCCCAAATTGTCGCCGAACTTAAGCACTTAATTTCATATCGAAAACAGAAACATAAGTAAAAGCAAACGGTAACTGAGGCTAGACATTGTTGCAACATTGTTTCTCAATTTATACAATTCAAATTATTACCTGTCTTTGTTTACAACTAAAGTTAATCATAAGATAACCATGTAATCGATTTCCCTCGTAAATTAAATTTGAGCAATATCGTCAGCACCATTCAAGGGGACATTAAAATAGCTTTCGTATAACTTAGCTCGAACAATACAGAATTACGTTCATACTGACGTCAATACAATAAAAAATAATAACAGATAATAATCACGAAAAATTCCCCGAGTTACTCTACAATAAAGAACATGTATTGCCTTTAAAATTTTTATTGCGACTATTGTTGCTCTAGAGGAAATTAATATATAAACATTTAATGTTGTATGATAAAGTGAATTTTTTATTTTTTTCGTTATCATATTAGAAAGTTGATTAGAATTATTTATTTTTCTTTTTTTGCAATTTTTAACAGTGCTACCAAAAGATCTTACCTTACACTTAGTCTATTGGGACTTCTGATTTATGTACTTAACCCAATTCATGAAATTTTTATAATTATTTAATATCTCAAATAAGAAAGACTTTCCTAATAAAAAAGAAATATTCATACAGTGCTGTTATGGTAAATAATTTTCTTCTTCGATATTCCCAATGTAATTTGAAAAATTCAATGTAATCGGCGGGAGGTTACATGGAATATTGTAATCAACAAATATGTAGAATAAAAGAATATGAATGTCAGTCAAAAACTTCTAAACATCTTCAAAATTGCGGATCTAAAATTTAAGCAATGCCGAAGTTCGACATATGCATATTCAATAATAAACACAAATAGAAATTCATAATCCAATTTGAGATTCCGAATTCAAAAAGCAATTTTTCAATGTATCTCAGTCCTAACAAATGATTCATAAATTCGTTTTTTGAAAATTAGAAATTATCTTTGGGCTGTTCTGAACATAAAGATGTAATGATTGGAGGTTAGAATCTTAATTATGTTAGCATTATTAAAAAAATATAATTTAAAATTGACTAGTGCAACATTCCCGATTAGAATCACATCAATAAGAACACTCATTCATTACATTGTGCTTGATGAAACACATAATGCATGTTATAATTTTTGTTCGTCTGAATGCCGTTTTCATTGCATTGCATTAAATCTAGGGAGTTTTTTAAATGTGATTCGTCTTCAGAACATTATATGATGTGGATAAAAGCCAGTAATGAAGTCTACTGATAATGTTTTTGCTTTGAAACTTAAACTTTGTTCTTACCAATTAGATAACATAACAAAATTTTATATTATTATTATTAAATCCAGGGTATTCTAGAACAAATTCAACTATAATGCTGATAATTTTTTTAGAAATTTTATCTCAATAAGTTTTGCCCAATTTTAAAATTTCTCGAAATCATAGTAATTTTGTGCTTAGGCTAAAGTTAAACTATACTTTGTAGCAAAAACAATTAGAAAATCTTAACAAAAACATTCAAATATATTTCGACTTACAAATAATTCCCTCTAAATTTACTTGATTTTATAGCAATATTTTATTTCACTAAATCTTAATTATTGGTAGCAATAGTTTATGTATGTAATCATCTTTTGTATTTATTTCTGATCTAATCAGAATGCTTTCAGTGATTTTATGCTATTTTGCTGCATCAGTATTCTTTAAAATTTGTACATCATAATTTAGTCCACAATTTTTAAGGTGTTTTGAAATGGTTGAATTCGTTTCAAGTTCTTTTGTTCTTCTGCTTAGTTGACGACCACAATATCCGATATAATCCTCACCACAGGTGCATTGATTCTTATAAATTACATTAGATTTATCGGACATGCTAGTTGTTGATTTAAGGCCAAGCTTTGCATTAAGTTTGTGGATCTTGTAAACAAATCTTACTTTTTCTTTAATTAATTCGATCTTTTTCATTTGATGTATTAGATTTGTTGTATGTATTCCTCGATAGTGAATTTTAAATACATGTTCAAAGTTTTGTGAATACTTTTTTTCTTTGTCATTCGTGACTATTTCTGAAATTGCTTCTTTGATATATTTATCAATAACATTGTTTGGATATTCATTTTTCCTTAAGTCTGCCTTCAATTTGATAATTTCTTGATGTATGCTGTCATTAGAGCTTGCAATATCGAATACCCTATGTATTTATCCTTTAATTAAGGATATTTTGAACGATCTTGGAAATTTTGAACTAAAATTAAGGAATAGGCCGGTATCTTAATTAACACATTGACTGCCATGGGGTTTTCAGTGATCTGGCCCACTGTGCCACGATATTTTTTTCTTATAATTACATGGTAATCGATGTACAAACACGATCCGTGCCCATCTTAGCTCCGACTTACAAATAACACCTGAGATGTTTGACATTTAAGTTACCTGAGATATTGCTTTTTTTCCCCATGGGCCATCTATCCATTATTGTGGATACATAAGAAAATTCTATTAGATACTAGAGATTAATATTATAATGGATTGCTTTCAATGAAATATGCTTTTCTGCCAACCATACATAGTTTTCATATGTTTAGTGTATATAATTAGGCTGTAAATGCTTGAAGAAAAAAATTTGCACTTGTTAATACTTATATGCCACGTCTCCAGTTTTCAGGATACTTTTACTAATTACTTTTCTTT
>CABFPE010000269.1:289927-302076 GCA_900660155.1 Hofstenia miamia | reverse complement strand
GGGGGGGGGGGTCAATGAATAATAATTTATGGTGCAGAAATCAGCCATATAAGAGGAATTTGAATTATTATAGATAAAAATTATTGAATATTACTTTTAATTCCATCACACAAATCGCATCTTATTAATGTTTCCTAATTTTTCAAACAGAATATTAGTATGGATGAAATAATTTAAAAAAGTTTGAAAAACAAAGTAAAGTTGATGAAAAAGTAGAAGAGAAATCCATTTCTGAATGTAGAAAAATATTATTTTAATTTCGTTTAATTACAAATATATATTGCCTTAAAAATTTGAAATTATATTAAAACTCTTCAGCCACGGATTTTTCTACATGCCTGTAATTGAAAAATATTGCAGAAGAATCGGACCAAATATTTGACATTAACTTGAAAACCTAAATCCACTACATATCAATTGTAGCACTGTAATCTAGAATATAACTAATAGAAGCATTAAAATCAAACGAATGCAATTTTGTAATATAATAGTGGTGAAAAATCTAAATTTAATTGAAAACTATCAGCGGACAAAACGTTTAATGTGAATAACATCACAAGTCGCTAAAATTGAAATTAGCATCACGGAAATCGAAATCAATAAATTATTGTTGAAGAGATAACAATGCTCGTTGCAAACCTTCCACATGAGCTTGCGGCAAGTGAGAAATACAAGCATTAAACAATGCCTCATTTGCCTAAAATACATTAATTAGTTATAAATCATAACAATGAAGACTAAACATTGGTAAATTTCTACATGAATTGCATTCAATTTAACACATTTTCAACCTAATTTTGTCTACATTCACACTAATGAGGTGCAGGTAAAGCTTTGATGAATAATCACTGTGCCGCCTAGACTTTTCTGCGTGCTCGAAGACTTAAACCCATACACAAGAATGCAATTTTTTCGGTTGCTATTAAATTGTCTTAAAAAATTTGAAAAAAACTTTTCAACAAATCATGCTTATGTGAATGATGGTGCGCAATATTAGAAAATATAATTTAAGAATGGCCTTTTACCTAATGGTATCACTACAATTACAAATAATGGTTAATATATTTTACAAGATTATACAGTTTAAATATTTGTTTAGTAAGCGCGCTATGTCTCTGTATTTCGGAAGCATATGAATTTAAAATAAAAGGTTTATATTATAATAACCACAAAAATATAAAACGTTTATCAATAAAGTAAAATTGCACAATATATTAAAACGTTTTTGTCAATATTCATTAAAAAATTGTAAGCGCTGGAAGATAAAGATATCATATGATGTGCCACATTTTAAAACATGCTGCCATTTTATGCTCGCCTCGCACAAAAATTAGTGAACATAATATCTACGTAAATTTTTATAGCACGGATTCGAATGGAAGACATTTCATCGATTCATAATATAAATAGGATAATCATGCACAAGTGAAATGAACGACACACTAATCGAGATTTGCTACACAACAAAAAATGGTTTTCGTAAAGTAGACGAACACACTTACCTGAGCTTGATTAATAATGAGTGCACATCGCTTAGCAACTTCAAGTTCATTAACAAAAGCATCTTCAGCAAAGGCTTCTGCGAAAATAGCTAGTACGCGTGGAAGATTGCTATTATCTTGCCCAAGAACAATCGGATCGTTTCTAAATAATATTTAGACCAAGCATATTGAAACAAAAATTACGCTTCAATTAGTTCACAGAAAAAATTGAAAACGTGTTTTACTTCATCCTTATCTTCATAAATAGGGAGCCAATTCAGCCAGTTGGCGATTTCATTTTCTCTGTTAATAGCACCAGGTTGGTAACGAATTATTTTTCCAATAGCAGAAACGCAGTTTTCAGTAGCACATATGTTTTCTCTAGTCGTGCGAGCTTCTGGTAATGCAATTGACTGCTTTAGTAATGGGATTGCACCTTAAAACAGAATAAACTACTAAACTTTGTCTCAGTTAATAAGTAAACCGGTTTTTGAGGAAAATGAGGTAGCATGATATAAACACGAGTATAATTTCAAGTTTTGATTTTCATTTTTTTATAATATGCACAAGATCCTAAACTATCTAATTCGAGCCAAAACCATGGTATTTACGCTATAATAAAACCCAAATTATTGATATAAAAATTTACCTATTAACTGGGACAGAGTTTAATTAAAAATAATCATATTAAATAACTTCAAATATATTTGTTAAATACACCATTTTTGATATACAGTGCTCTGGAATACTCAGAATTTTCAAATAAGCCTATTATCTAATAGAGAAACTACAACAAAATTAAGTAAATTTATTATTCAAATCTCATTAGATGAGAAATAGAAATTTAGATTTTACTTCATTCGAATAAGCAAAATATTTACTTGCACACGCTGCTGTATATTGTTGACCACCGTGCATTGCCATTAAACCAAGTCCATACGAAGCAGCTTGTCGAACCTCCGCTTGATTATCAATTGAATACTTTAAAAGAGCTTCCAGAAAATAATTTTGGTAACTCCATGAAGCCTAGAGACAATTGCAATTACCATTGATTTGAATTCGATAAAAATCAACAAACGAAACGATTAAAATTTATGGTATTTTACTGCCAAGTTTTTCAAAAATAGCAAATGAAATTATTCATAATCGAACTAAACAATTACCAACACCCAGCAGGGGGATACAAAGGTTATCAGGCGGAAAATATTTTTGCCAAAAAATTTCTTAGAAACTTACAACAAAATGTAAACACTGAAATTGATAAACCAATCTTATTTGTCGATATTCACATCTAAGAAAAGATTTCCCGAAAATGCATGATTTTAAACATGATCCGACGTTGTCAATACTTTCTTAAATAATAGAAGACATCAGAGATGGAAGTGGGGCGGGTCAACCCATGGAGAAGGGTGGCTGGGCATGGGGCAAGATTTTTCTAAAGTGGGTACCCATGGGCCAAAAGTGGGACAGCAACACTTTTTAGTTTAACGAGATTTTAAGTAAACGATTGTAAAAGTATTTTCTTAAATCAAAGTTCCCTGTTGAAAAAAAATATTTACTTGGAAATTTAGTCGCATTTAAAAAATTAATTACCATGCTCTTCAATGATATCAGCAAGATCATTTTGATCTGATTTGTAGTCAATAGGCTTTGCAATTACATTGGAAGGAGTGCATTTGTGCTTGTATAAATGTATTATGTAAAATATTAGCTTTACAAAAAGCTCTATAGTGCTAAAATTAATTCCATTTTGCTATTAATGTTATTAATATGCATTGGCATCATGTTTGTTATTAGATTCCTATGGGTAGTAATAGTAGAGATGACATTTTAAAAGATGATTCTGTATCATCTAGGAAGTAAGGATTCAAAATATTTGAGTGGTGGTTTAGCGTAAAAAACAAAAATTGTAATAGAACAAATATGGGGCAATACAATAGCAGTTTGGGAGCAGAATTTTGCAGTAGGCCAATTTGGGGCTGTAGAATATAAAACGTGGGGAAATGGGGCAAGCCATAAATTCTGAGGGACGGGGCAGTTCAAAAAAATTCGCCCCACTTCCATCTCTGGACAACATACCTCTCCACTAAATTCAATCAGATCGTCAAAAATGCAAACACCAAACTGATGGTCTTGATAAGGCCTCTCAGGCATCTAAAAAATAAATTAATTAAATAGAACGAAAAATTTCAAATTACAAGGAGTTTGTGAAATTTGTGCAAAAGTTTGTCGAAGACTGGAAGGAATTTTTCTCGGTAAACTGTAAACAAAGAATGAATAACGTCTGCAATTTTGCTCAACAGATAGACATCGTCTTCATTCTAAAAAAAATAAATGATTTTTGGAAACATTATCAAAATATCATATACTTAATTAATTGTGACTTTTTAATTATGACTGATAATGATTTCGCAACTCATAAGCATAATTGCAAAAAGTTAATTTGAATATTCGAATGCACAAAAGTTGAAATACTTAACTTTCTTCAAAAGTTTGTAACAGCGCTAAATGAAGTTGAAGGCTAGGTTTAAAATGAGGTTGAATAGAAAAGCAGCATGAGATGAAATTAATCGGCTAGCTACCGCAAACAATACATAGAATAATATTCAATGACCTTTTAAATACGATTACTTAAGTAGCAAACAAAAGAATTTGATTAGCTGCAAATAAAAAAGACCATAATCAACTTAACATTATTATTTCATACGTACATTTAAATAAACATTCCTTTAAAATGGCATATATACATTAAGTTGTCAAACTATCATTTATGTTAATCGCTTGCTATAATAAAAATAATCGTTATTAAGAGGCACTATAGCCTAGCATTAATTCGATTAGTAACATTGAATTGTGATAAAAGTGCTTGACTTTGTAAACGATCTTTTGCCAGTTATATGAGCTCAAACTGAAATTCTTAAATGAAAAAGGACGAAGTTGTTAAACACAAAGCTAAATAGCACAAATGATGAAATTTTAAATATACTTCATCCTGTAACATTTCTTCAACGCCTTCATCATAATCCTCATCTTTACGCTTCTCCTGACGATCCTCATGACGTCTGAAATGTTGATCAAGAAGGGTGCCCATCATTTCTATACTGGAGCTCATCATTTCATCGGTTAAACACCCAAATCCCAATAATTCTAAAAAACTTCATTATTTGATTATTAAGTATAAAATCATTCGAACGACAGCTGTGATTGCTTTAACATTAACATGAAATTGTGGTTTTTAAGTGATTGTTGTTGACAGAAACAAGTTTAAAATCAATGCTAACCTACGGACTTTGCGAAAGATGACATGAGCTCAGATGCGACGTCGTTTTCAGGATCCGAAGTAATTGCCTCAAGAAGTTTAGGGCAGATGAAAGCCCACATTTGACCAAGATATTCGGTGCCCTTTACTTTGGCACATTCCAAAAGATAAGGAATCGATTCTGCAGCAGCCGACCGTACACCATCATGAAAATAGAATTTTAGTAAAGGTATCATCAATTGTACAACTTGCTCTGTGTACTCAGCAAAACCCTCTTTCAATTCTTTAGCATAGCAAACCAACATATGACAAGCGGTTGCTTTATCTTCCAGCCCGGCAGTTCTAAGCATATATAAATAAATTGACTTCAGACTGTAAACTTATATCGTAGTAATTTTTTATACCACAGTACTTTGCTCAGTGTGTGTCTGACTATAAATCAAATTCCGAAAACGTTTATTCAATTGAAAGGGTAAAGTAAGCATTATCCAACAAAAAAAATATAACATGAAATCAAATGAAACGTCTTTTAAACGATTGACTATTCAGAAGTAAATACATTGTATCTCATCCAATGATAAATGGCCTCGATCGAAGAAACACTCTTCCGCAATTATTAACCAAGAGCATAACTTTAATGGTAGGAATTTGAATAAGAATACCCCGCTTTTCACTCTAAATGCATTAGAATTTGAACGACAAGTATAGAATGGTGCTACTTTATTGTCCGATTCTTGATGTGAAAGTCATAGCGCAAGAAGAATCTAGGGGGCACAAGAACTTCCCTGTTACTGTTACATATATTCTTTCAGAAATACATGACCAGAATATTTATGTCATAGAAGTTAAAAAAACACCGCACACTGTGAAAAGCGTGAGAGTAAAAACAGCTGAATACTTAAGGTAAATTCAATTACGAAATGTATTAACCGCTGGCCTCGATTAGTGTTTGATCCTAATTTTCTAAATACATTAGTTGTGCTTTAAAAGGTCAATTACTTTATTCCGAAACTTTGATTGTCTCCCAGTGATACGAATTGCCATCCCTCATCATCGCCTTTGCCCTCCATTTCGTCAGATTCAACAACTGCAATTTCAGGTTTGTGCGAAGCGACTTTCATCAGAGGCTCCATAACTGCAGGGAGGTATTTTTGAAACTGTGCCCCTAATAATTTACACATACGTGCCCAAGCGGACATCATATATGACACCTAAACATAGTTAGCTAAAGTAAAATCTAATTGTTAAATACTTGAGGATCATCATCTTCAAACTCTTCACAATTAATTTGGGCTTTCAGAAGCAAATCCATAACTTCCACTGCATCATTCATAAATTTTTCCTGCCCAACTGCAAGGCCTAAAATACAAAGTTTCACTTATGCATAAATAATCAAGTTTACATGGTTAATTTTAAAAATTCAGTTCTTTCGGATAAGAAAATGCAAAAATATATATATATGGGCGGTTTGTAGCATAGCAAAAAACTCAATTTACTACAAACCGCCCGCAATTACAGAATTCCTATGTTACAAAGCGCCTTTTACTGTTCTGGTATTAAGGAATAATTTTTTTTGCAATTTTTTTGGTTGATGTCATATATGACATGAAAAGAAATGCATTAAACAAATAAAATTATTATCATTTTGATTTTCTCAAAAAAAATTTTTTTCCATATTTTTATTTATATGGGCGATTTGTAAAGCTTCATATATATGGGCGCTTTGTAACAATATTTTCGTTTACAATTTTTATGTCTTTTAACAATTGAGTGCTTTTTGAATTACATGCTTGTTTAATGTGGTTTTTTAATTTCAAGTTGTTTTTATAAGTATATTTTGGTCAATGAGACTAAAATAATTAAGCTACAAGTTTGTTTTAGAAATGAGTTGTGATGCAGATTTTGATTCCTCATTAGATGATATTTTCTGTAAACTCCAAATGAATTATTGCAATATGCTCTCATTATCTGAGAATAAAGATGATGTTAGTTCCAATACTAAGATAAAACAGAAAAGAAAGCCCACTTCAAGAAAAAAACAAGTGCATCAAAAATGCCTTTTATACTTGAAATACGTTAAACAAGGAAATCATGTAACAAATTGCCATTCTGATATTTCAAAACTTGCTTGTAGGGTTTCGCTGGATTTTTATCGATTTGTAATAGACGCTTTTGCAATATTTCAAGAAAACCGTCTGCTTGTAAAAATGGGGAAGTTATTAAAGTTGAAAATTCCTTTTCATTAAAAATCTAATTAAAGCAATTGATACTCCCAACGATAAATTCATTAATACTGATAAGGTCAATAAAATAATTGAAAATTACTTTTCATATGTTCTGGAAAAATTAGAAGCTTCGGAAAATGATTACACAAAAGCAATCCTGAATGAAAATTTGAAATCGATTTTAAGACTTAGTTAAGTCACGCTTTCTTCGAAATGTAAAGATTTTTCCATCATTTTTGCGAGAAGTTAAGGACAGATACAATTTAAAAGCCGTGACAGTTCTAAATTACATTTCGGCAATTAATAAATTTATTAAATACATTGATCTTTATGAAGATATAAGGGTTAATGTTACCAGTCTTCATGCTATTTTAGAAGATGTGAAGGAACCTTACAAAAAAGCAGCTAATCGCGAAGTCACGGTTTCAAAAACTAAAAAATTTAATAATTTACCATTTTTCTCAGAGCTAAGAAAGTACGAGAAGCTATGGAGAAAGCATTAACCTTGTGAGTGAAAACCTATGATGACCAAATGGCATTAAATTATTTTTTATTACAGTCCAGTTTGAATATTCGTCCTCTTCCAATCTTACAGCTTACAATATGTGATTATGAAAAAATTAAATCATCTGAATATAACATGATTGCTAGTAATAAGGGTAAGACAGGATACAAATATAATGTCAACATCCGAATTCAAAAGAAGTATCAGGCAAATATTGACAAAATGATAAAAACTTATAAACAGGAATACAAAACGGATTCCTTGTATGTTTTTGCTTCATCAAAGAATGAAGTACAAAATAACATGAATTATTTTGAATCCAAAGCTTTAAAGAAATACGCAAATTATGAGAAGGATTAAATCCTACAATTGTAAGAAAAATAAGGTATACCAAAGTTGATGTGGCTGCAATGTCTCCTCGTAAACGAAAAGCCCATTTCAGCCGGGCAAGAAATACGGAGCAAACAGCAAAAACGATTTTGCCTACAATTGGTAAGAAAATTTCTCAATTAAATCCCCCGTGTTCTTCTGCTACCCACAAAAACATCAAGAAGTAACACACATAAACCCATTTTTAATTTCAGTATGTTTTGCTATATTTTGTAGTTTGAATATATAATTTTCAGTTGTTAAATTACACATTCTAAAATGCTACATATTATTAAAAGGTTTTGCAGAAAATTCTAAAGGCAACACAGGCATATAAATTTGTAATAAAAATTCGAAAAATTTAAAGTAGCAATGAAAATTTTTTTTTCACTGATACAAATCGCCCACTACTGCACAGCAACCTTACACATGATGATTATATATATACTAATACCTCCCTCTCCGTAGTATGGTTTTTGCAAAAAAGTGCTACATAGAGGGCCGCGAGGAAAATTGTCCATACTGCATAGAGGGATTTTGTGGCCGAAAATTAACTTTTTGGCTATTACTCCCTAAAAAATCCATCGATCCCTTAAATATTTTGCATGAAGGTAGTGACTACCAAAAGACTATGTCCTACAANTATATATATATATATATACTAATACCTCCCTCTCCGTAGTATGGTTTTTGCAAAAAAGTGCTACATAGAGGGCCGCGAGGAAAATTGTCCATACTGCATAGAGGGATTTTGTGGCCGAAAATTAACTTTTTGGCTATTACTCCCTAAAAAATCCATCGATCCCTTAAATATTTTGCATGAAGGTAGTGACTACCAAAAGACTATGTCCTACAAAAATTCAGGAATTTATGTGGGAAATTCAGCTTATATGGTTATGTGGAAAAAATACATAGAGGGAGGTATTAGTATATGTATATATATACAAAAATTCATTTATATAATGTTGTTCAATACACTTTTTAATATAATGCCGCTAAATACACAACTTTGACATATAATGGAGCTCAGTACATCATTATATTCTTTTTAATTTAATTAGTGAATTTGAAAAACTATAACATCTTGAATTTTCCTTTGAGTCCTGCTGGTTTTTTGTAGATATCTCTACGGAATTTTGTCCTAGATTTTCTGAGTAAAAGTCACACAATTCATTAAAATATCTATCAGACAGTTGCTGAGCATAAAATCGTTCTGCTGAAGTTTCGCAGAGCCCGGAGTGCTCGAAGTGGGCTTTTTTAGGTTTTCAATATGATTTGCGATAAAATTGTATTTTTGAATGATATGGGCTTTTAAAAATAATGGTAGAGTAAACACCAGTAGTATTAAACGAAAAATCAATTCAATTTTAATTCTAACATAGTTGAAGGTTTTTTAAGCATCCTAGATCAAAATGTCCTACGAGGGCATTAGAAATTAACAATTTATCCACCTGCATTGCAAAAATGTCATCCTCACTCCATGAGGAATTCGTTCTGAAACAACAAAAGAAACAGAATACTAAATTTGCATGCAGCGCCAACACATTAAATTTTTCAGTTTTTCTCTGTCATGAGAGGCATTATGTAAAATATTAAAAATTGAAAATCTTTTATGATCAACTAGAATTTATGGTTGGTTAGTGTTATGACTGGAAAAAATATTTAATAAAACCCCTTAAAAAGAATAATTTTAAATAATATTTGCTATAAGACTAATAGCGAAAGTTTTCAACTTTTTATAATTTTTATAGAATTAACGTTCATCATAATCGTCTTCCTCATTTTTAATAAGATTTATTTGTTTTTCTATTTTTATGTCTTTTAATGTATTTTATGGGTCTTATATTTTTCGGATGACGTTTAAATGTCGGGAAAGATTGCTCAAAGTCGCCAAAGCTGCAGGACGACGTTTTAGTCAAACAATCCCATATTTTCAAAATTTCAAAATATTCCACTGAACCAACACATTTTGGGACGATACCACTACATTATAAATAACACCTATCCCAAGACAACGACGTCGTTTGCTATAATGTTTCACATTATATGAGTAAATCGTTTGAAGTGCGGACACCAACACAAAGCAGCATTTGGCGTGCAACCCATCGTAAAATTATACAAAATATTCGAAATTTAAAAGTAATTCTCCAAAATATGGGGCCGCTTTGCTTATACTTCGACGGCAAAACTAGGCAATCCTGCAAGAGCATCTCGTTATTGGTGTGGGCAACGGGTACGCAACGTATACAAAGCTCTCCGCAACAAAAAAGCTGCCACTATATTCGACACCATAATCTCGGTTTTAAGTGAATTTAATATTGAGGAAGCGATCATCATGATAATTTCGGATAATGAAGCGACCAATACGAGCAAGAATACAGGTAATACCTGAAATCCCAATGAACAAAACGATTCCATAAACTGATTTTATATTTTCATTTTCTTAATATTTAGGTGCAATTAAAAGAATTACGAGCGACGTAGTTTGAAAAAGCCACATTTTTACGAATGCCAGACCCAAATTTTAGATGTGGTCTTGCTGCACGTAATTGTAAAGAACTTTGGCAGTTTACGCAGTCCAAACAATCAGTACGATTTTGTTGTTCATATTCGTAATCATTATGAAACACGTAAGGATGGATACGACGGAAACAACACTGTTGTTACGGAAATAAAAGGAAACTGGCGGGATGACTACAAATTTTTGCTTCAACTTATTACGGCATACAAAACCACAAAATTGAGAAAGAAACCTAAAATTAATTTTCATTCTATTCCGGATACGTCGCCCGTTCGTTGGAATTCAAAAGCAATCTTTATTTTACTGTTTGGTGTCGGCAATCAAGCCACTCTTGAGAAAACTAGCGATTTTCTTTGCATTTGGTGCAATTGCTGGTTCCAATCTCGCGTTGCCGGGGACTGGGTTGACA
The DNA here is from genome assembly GCA_900660155.1 of Hofstenia miamia. Taxonomy (NCBI): domain Eukaryota; kingdom Metazoa; phylum Xenacoelomorpha; order Acoela; family Hofsteniidae; genus Hofstenia; species Hofstenia miamia. Next base: position 291,307 of record CABFPE010000269.1, on the reverse strand, counting down.
TGAAATATATGCTTGCGGAATATCCGCAAGCAATGAAAACTAAGCAGTTTTCATGATTCTTCGGTGGCACCACTGCCAGTACACCGGACGAATGAAGTTGCTGAGCGAGCAATTTGCGAAGTAGTCCGCTGCCTTAAATTAAGTAACTCTCCAGCAACACTTGAAAGAAGGATTCTAGGCTCTTCTTATGAAAAACCAAACATCTACTGAGTCAAGTCAAGTGTGGAAGCACTTTGCCGCGTTCACCCTGCGGTTCCAGAGAAGATTAACTCAATTCAAATAATAATATTTCCTATTCATTTGCATAATTAATTCATTACCAAAATACAAAAAAAGTTGAATATAATATGAAAATGTTGTTTTTTGATATATAACATCTTTTTTGATAGGTTTTATATGCGATTTCAAAAAACGTATTAAAAGTCATTACACTATTGATGGTAGCTATATGGATAAAAATATATTTTAACATTACCATGTACCTTCAACAGCATTGCGCCACTAGATTTTTCAGAATATTAAAACAGCGCTCAAGACAATGAAAAAATTAGTGAAAGTGGCACTCAATACATTGTACATATTATTAACCGCCATATATATATATATATATATATATATATATTCGCCATTTGTAATTTATACAAAATTTATATTCGTCATTTACTTGGTGTGTCTGAAAAGTTTTAGGAATTCAGCTATTCTCTAGGTGCATGTGCATTGTTAAGGCAGTGTCTGTAATAAGCCAATCAGAAATAAGTAAGGAATGACAAACTGTGTAAGTGCACATGCCATATTGCTCCATTTCATATTCTTCGTGCAATATTTTCTCATCACTGCTTCTGTGTGCAGTGAATATAAAATGCAATTATCAAAAGAACAGTTTCGAGCTTATGTGTAGATTGAGCTACACGAGGCTTAAGACCATCTGCCATCTATGACAATTTGCAAGCTGCAGCATCATCGTCATCAGCATTTCCTCAGCCACCATCACAATCAACTGTATATCTATGGTGTAAACAGTTCTCTTCGGAATCCAAAACCACCCTGTGTGACGAACCCAGAAGTGGCCGCCCATCTTCATCCTGCACCAATAGCAACATCATGGCAATACGAGAGTCCATTCAAAAAGAGCCCAGGCAGTCGCTTCGAATGTTAGCTGAGGAGTTCGGCATAGGAAAAGATTCAGTTCGCAAAATTTTGAATGAAGAGCTGGGGTTGCGAAAGGTCTGTTCAGTATGGGTGCCGCACACTCTGTCACAGCGGAATAAGGCGGATCGCGTGGAATGCGCTCGTAATTTGATCGCTTTGTACGAAAGAAATTCTCTAGAGGACTGCTTGCGCTATTGGACTACTGAGGATGAAACATTGATTCTTTTCAAC
>CABFPE010000269.1:239470-272814 GCA_900660155.1 Hofstenia miamia | reverse complement strand
ATATATATATATATATATACTGAGAACCGCGACCACCAATTTTACTCATACTTACGGCCCGCATGCAGTTCGGCCAGTTAAAGTCAAAAAATCACAAATTGAGTATGCGTGATAGCTTTAGGGTTCATCACTAAATTTGGGCTCAAGGGAAGCAATTCTCAAAAAATATATAAAAAAATGAAAAAAAATTAAAAATATTGTTGAAAAAATTGGATTTATTGCCATTTCAACAGTTATGAATGTGTTTTGGAACTCATTTTTACATTTTCAAAAAATTTGGGCGTTGTTCAATATCTGATATTATTTTCAGGTCAATATTGGCAGTTCTTCCCAGTGAAAATGAGGTTCGTTTCCGGCCATGTCAAAAATTCAGATTTCAGCCGGAATATGTCCGATTTTGGCCAGGTTTTTTATGTCAGTAAACTACTGCTTAAGCCCCTTCTGATGTCAAAATTTGGAAAAAACATATGTAGGATACAATCTTGTTTCAAAATAATACGCAGCGCCCCCCTATATACTTAGTGCCCAAATTAATGTAAAACCTTTACCAAAGCGCCCGTATAAAAAATTGGATTTATTGCCATTTCAACAGTTATGAATGTGTTTTGGAACTCATTTTTACATTTTCAAAAAACTTGGGCGTTGTTCAATATCTGATATTATTTTCAGGTCAATATTGGCAGTTCTTCCCAGTGAAAATGAGGTCCGTTTCCGGCCATGTCAAAAATTCAGATTTCAGCCGGAATATGTCCGATTTTGGCCAGGTTTTTTTATATCAGTAAACTACTGCTTAAGCCCTTTCTGATGTCAAAATTTGGAAAAAACATGTGTAGGATACAATCTTGTTTCAAAATAATACGCAGCGCCCCCTATATACTTAGTGCCCAAATATAATGTAAAACCTTTACCAAAGCGCCCGTATAAATATATATATATATATATAATCGATATCTCGACAAATTTATTTAAAGATTTGCATAATAAGAATATTGTGATATTAAAAATACGATCAAGTCCAGGTTGTGCGCTCTTCATGAATTAATTATGCTGATAGTTTAAATGTTCATTTATGAAAAATCAATTTCAGTTAAAATCTTAAATAAATTTGTAAAATAATACGTGCTAAAAAGCAAAAATTGGACTTCAGTCACCACCACAGCTCGGATTTCATAATTTTTATATTTCTTGCTATAATTAATACTGATACTGTATTGAATGACCGAATAAAAATTCAGTATGTTTGAAAAATAAATACGAATTCTTTTCAAAATTTTCACTGGGCCAGACAGGTGCTCTAAACCTTGGATGAATAATTTCTCGCTGTGTTAAAGTTACATTCAGTGAAATTATTATTACACAATAAACAATCTTCGTAGCAGCTTTGGTTTCTCTCTAATGAATACTTGAAGAATTGATAGACAACAAAATTATACAACCAAGTGAGAGTCCCTATGCAGCACCAACAGTGTTTGTAAAGCAGGGAGAAAAATACCGATTATGCATAGATTTTCAAAAGTTGAATGAAGTAACGAAGAAAGATTCCTATCCCCTGCCAAGGATAGAGGATATGTTATACGAAGCAAGCAATCACAGATACTTTACGACACTAGATTTGTGCAAGGCCTATTGGCAAGTACGGATGGAGGAAGATGACATCGAAAAGACAGCATTCATAACACCGTACGGGTTGTACGAGTGGATCTACATGGCGTTCGAACTATGCAATGCGCCAGCTACATTCCAAAGATATATTACAAAGGTCCTGAAAAACAAAACGCACAGAATGGAAGACGGTATTAACGCATATATAGATGACATAATCATAACAAGTGATACAGTACAAGAGCACATAGAGAAATTGGATAGAACATTGACAAATGATTTATTATGGTATTAACTTTCAGGTGACTTTCCTAATTGATTCTTAATGGTATTAGGAAATTATAATTGTCATTTCTTTCTGAAAAGGACTTTTGACTGTAGCAAGAAAGGGAGGTTTTAAATTGATAGATGCATAGTACATTTAAGTCAAGAGATGGTTTTTTATATTAACAATCACAGTTTTCCACAAAACTGCATATTGCACAACACATACAGAAGTGGGGGCTCATTTGCTTGAAAATCATATGTTGCATGTGCACAACATTGAGATCAGTTAAATAGTAAAAAATATTAGTTATTGGATTGACCATTTTAAAGCATTATTTGGATAAAGCTGGTGTAAAATACTATGAATGAAATATTTATACAGTTATATAATAATATTTCAAACATAAATATATTTGAATTGTGCCTAATCATATTTAGTTGGCAACTAGGAAAATGATTCATGCTGACAAAGCAAGATAACTTCAATAGTGTATATTTGATGAGGGCAAAGGTTCCCTAAACAAAATGTGTTCCATAGTCTCCATTATAGACCTATGGCTGTTCAACAGTATTTGGCATAAGTGTTACTGTAGATGTAGAGAGTAGGCAGGCTCTAGCAATATATGTAGAGATTTCAGATAGAAAATAGCAAATTATCAAAAAAATAAAACTCTGTGTAAGGACAGAGATGAATTATTGGAAAATTTGTAATGGTAGTTCAATTTTAATTTATTTTAAGCAGTTGTTGATATAATTGTAAGAAGCAATGCAAATTGTAATTTTTTAAGTATAATTTTAATTAAAGTTTCTGCTTCAGTTCTCAATGTTGTTTTTTAATATATATTTCTTAATTTAAATTTTCCTATAACAATTTTTAACTTCTCACTGGAGAACTAATCATATTATGTTGTCATAAACATTTATTTGTAAAATCATATAAATTGACATATATTTTGACATTGTTGTATAGTTGAATATATTGTAACATCATCTACTATAAATGCAATTGCAAGTAGTGGTCACTATTGTAGAGTCACTCTGGGAATTTTCGTGATTATTATTTTCGATTTTATTTGTATTTGACGTCAGTATGACGTAACCATTTATTTCTAGTTTGGTTTTACGATAACTGTTTCATGTCCCCTTGAAAGGTGCTGACTATATTGCTCAAATTTAATTTGCAAGGGAATTTGATAACATGACTATCTTGTGATTAAAGTTGATTGTAAACAAAGACAGGTAATAAGTTTGAATTGTATAAATTGAGAAACAATGTTGTGAAAAGTTCAATAGATTTTATCTAGCCTCAACTACTGTATTTTTTCCGTATTTTCTTTTATTACTTTTATTTGATATGAAAATTATTGCTTATGGAGATTTCATATCTTCCAGCCTAAATTGTGAACCAATTAGGTTACAGATACTGTTATGCATAGGGAAAAAAGAAACCCCTCATTTGATGTTCAACACGTACATGCACTTATACTTTACAACACTGTGATGATACTATGCCATTGGCTAGCATGAATGTCTGGTAATTACAGACTATTATTTATTGAGCTGAGAGATAACAATGAAAATGAGATGTTTAAATGTGGTTATGAGATAGAAATTAATAAGTGAGACAGATAGGGTAGCACCATGCATTCAAATCAAGCACTTTATTCTTCCTAAAGATTTTGCTTCAGCTGGGAGCCACATGAAGGTCTACACAACTTTTGCCCAAAATAGCGTTCGCCCAATGGGATTTTCGCCCACAGGGAAGTTCGCCCAACAGGATTTTTGTGCACAGGTAATTTCGCCCAACATGATGTTCGCCCAAAGGGAAGTTTGCCCAAAGGAATGTTCGCCCAAAGGGAAGTTCGCCCAACTGGATGTTCGCCCAAAGGGAAGTTTGCACAATGGGATGTTCACCCAATATGCTTTTATTGACCATATTATACCATGCTGATGTTTGCCCAATGTGAAGTTCAACCAATCAGAACATTTTACATGTAATTTAAATTTCCTAGTATTGCATAGGCATACAACTGATTGGGCAAATGTCAGTGTGGGCAAATGTCAGAGAGGGTGAAAGTCCTGTTTGGGTGAATGTCATAGTGGGCAAAAGTCTTGTTTGGGGAACATCTTTTGGGCGAAAGTTGTGTACCCCCACATGAATTGGTCATCTTGGAGTTTACCTAAAAGTATCTATTACTTGGATGCAATACCAATGTTTATGTGATTCAATAAGTTGTTTTCTCTTTACCTTTTTCTGTAATCATGGCTATATGGAATAGCTATTTAAACCTTCTGCAGAGTTGTTAGTGTAATTACTATTGCAGCCCACAATTCTACATGGCGACCATGACAGGATGCTGATGTGATAACGAACTGTCATTTTGGAATTTATTATTCTTATTATTCTTATGTGGTTATGGATTCAAATCATACAGGTACTTATTCTCCTCATTTTGGGACTCCTCCATCTCAGAGTGTCCCCTGTACAAGCAGTGGTAACCTGGACATTACCCCTTGTAACATTGGATTGTTGTTTAACTTATCTTTACCTAAATGTCCTACACAAACCTCCCAAAGGATAGATCAGAACATTTTTACCATCCCTTACAGTAAGGTTAGTCCAGATTATCATTGAAATTTCCACTGGATGTTAAACACCAATAATGCCCCACCTGTTCCTTCATGTCCTTACAGTGAATGAAGATTGAACATTTGAAAGATGCCTTATTCCAAGAAGTAGCACTGAGAATGGAAGGCGAATGACACATTGAGTCCCTTCAAGCAGAACTTAGCACTCAGCATGTGGCTTATCAAAAGATGAAAAGGCAGATGTTAGAATCTATGTTTGCATTAGAGTTACAAATTCAGGAACTAAAAGTTGCTGTGAATGAAGCTAATAATCAAGATAAGGTGCAGTCACCTAGAAATAATCCAGATGAGTATGTCATGCATGCTGTGCTAAAAGAGGCTTTAAATACCTTTGCAGACAGAATCGCTCAGCAAGTAGAGCATATGATTCAATCAATGAATGTGAGCCATAATTTAAATGCATCTGCTCATGGTGAAGAGAATGTGATGATGATATCTCCAAATTATGTTTCATCCAGTACAACTTTGTTGATTCAGCATCCTACTTTCACACAGTCTGCCCTTACACAGGTAGCCACCCTTGCTACTGTAGCCACCCCTCAAAATGGTTATGTTTCTTCAATATCTGATACTGTCAGTACTATGGTGATTCCTACATGTAAAGAGCATGTTAGTGATACAAGTATCATCAATGTAGGGGCATCTAGCAGTCAACCACAATATCATTGTTCTATTCTCCCTCTAGAGTCAATTGGCAAAGTACAAGTTTTTAGTAAACATTCAGTGTTGCCTAAATTCACTGGACAAATTGATGCAGTATCTCAGTCATTTGAAGAATGGTTTTTCCTATTCAAATTGACTATGAAACAGTACAAGAATTCTCAAGAAAGCGCCTTATCCCAGTTCCCACTGTATCTCAGTGGGTTAGCATATAATCAATACATGATGCTTGATCATAATATCAAAACTGATTATCAGCTGCTGGTGGGTTTTTTTGAGGACCACTACAAAGCCCCACATATTAAGCATCAATATAAAACTCTACTTTGTGACATGGCCTTTAAGAGAGGAGATGATATCCGGAATTATATAACTCAAGTTGAGAGGCTGTTCAGACTCAGTAGTTTATCTTCTGAGTACTCTTGCCATGACTTATTTTCATACATCTGTTGAGGTTTATAGTAGAAGACTCTGTATCCCACAATTCTACATGGCGACCATGACAGGATGCTGATGTGATAACGAACTATTTTTGTTTTCTTTCAATGGTTTTGGATTGTTTTAGTTTTTTGTTTTGGGGTATGTCAGCTGGGATAGTTGTTTCCCCTGACTGCACTTTGGATTTCAGAGTAAATCTGCTGATCAATGTGTAACTTACAATTCTGCCATAGAAGGGGCAACACTATTTTTTTTAAAAAGTGTTCTGCTTTGTTTGTTTCTACTTGTTAAAGTTCTTTTTGTCTTAGTGTTCTATGTGTTGGATTTATTACCAAATACTGTATCCCCTTGTTGGGTTGTTATCTGTGATTTTTTATGAGCTTTTTGTTTTCTTTTGTGTTTTTGGAAGTGCTCCCAACTGTCATTTTGGAATTTATTATTCTTATTATTCTTATGTGGTTATGGATTCAAATCATACAGGTACTTATTCTCCTCATTTTGGGACTCCTCCATCTCAGAGTGTCCCCTGTACAAGCAGTGGTAACCTGGACATTACCCCTTGTAACATTGGATTGTTGTTTAACTTATCTTTACCTAAATGTCCTACACAAACCTCCCAAAGGATAGATCAGAACATTTTTACCATCCCTTACAGTAAGGTTAGTCCAGATTATCATTGAAATTTCCACTGGATGTTAAACACCAATAATGCCCCACCTGTTCCTTCATGTCCTTACAGTGAATGAAGATTGAACATTTGAAAGATGCCTTATTCCAAGAAGTAGCACTGAGAATGGAAGGCGAATGACACATTGAGTCCCTTCAAGCAGAACTTAGCACTCAGCATGTGGCTTATCAAAAGATGAAAAGGCAGATGTTAGAATCTATGTTTGCATTAGAGTTACAAATTCAGGAACTAAAAGTTGCTGTGAATGAAGCTAATAATCAAGATAAGGTGCAGTCACCTAGAAATAATCCAGATGAGTATGTCATGCATGCTGTGCTAAAAGAGGCTTTAAATACCTTTGCAGACAGAATCGCTCAGCAAGTAGAGCATATGATTCAATCAATGAATGTGAGCCATAATTTAAATGCATCTGCTCATGGTGAAGAGAATGTGATGATGATATCTCCAAATTATGTTTCATCCAGTACAACTTTGTTGATTCAGCATCCTACTTTCACACAGTCTGCCCTTACACAGGTAGCCACCCTTGCTACTGTAGCCACCCCTCAAAATGGTTATGTTTCTTCAATATCTGATACTGTCAGTACTATGGTGATTCCTACATGTAAAGAGCATGTTAGTGATACAAGTATCATCAATGTAGGGGCATCTAGCAGTCAACCACAATATCATTGTTCTATTCTCCCTCTAGAGTCAATTGGCAAAGTACAAGTTTTTAGTAAACATTCAGTGTTGCCTAAATTCACTGGACAAATTGATGCAGTATCTCAGTCATTTGAAGAATGGTTTTTCCTATTCAAATTGACTATGAAACAGTACAAGAATTCTCAAGAAAGCGCCTTATCCCAGTTCCCACTGTATCTCAGTGGGTTAGCATATAATCAATACATGATGCTTGATCATAATATCAAAACTGATTATCAGCTGCTGGTGGGTTTTTTTGAGGACCACTACAAAGCCCCACATATTAAGCATCAATATAAAACTCTACTTTGTGACATGGCCTTTAAGAGAGGAGATGATATCCGGAATTATATAACTCAAGTTGAGAGGCTGTTCAGACTCAGTAGTTTATCTTCTGAGTACTCTTGCCATGACTTATTTTCATACATCTGTTGAGGTTTATAGTAGAAGACTCTGTATCATCTGAACCTAATGATGAAACACCCTTTGTAGATTTGACAGATGATGAAATTCCCAATTCAACATCACATCATTTAAATTAAAGGGAGTGCTGACTCCTTCAAAACACGCTCAGGATATCCTGGTTATAACTAATCTAATTTGTAAAAACCTGATTCCTGTTGAAATGAATGGCCAGATCATTAGTGCTACTATTGACACTGGAGCTGCTGCTTCAATTATCAGTGACGAATGTTGTAAAGGTTTGTGCTTAATGCAAGATTCATTGGAGTCTTCTTCTGTCAAACTAATTGATGCTTTGGGAAATCAAATCTCCTTAAAGGGGAGATTGAGAGATGCTTCATTATGAATTCATGCTAAGCCATTTAGTGTTGACTTCATTGTGATTAATACATCTAATCATAAACTCCTGTATGATCTCATCCCAGGTAATGATTTTTTGGAAAAGAACGAGTGTGTCATCAACTATAAAGCTAATACAATATCCATCAAGGATCCCCAGATGAGTATGTCATGCATGCTGTGCTAAATGAGGCTTTAAATACCTTTGCAGACAGAATCGCTCAGCAAGTAGAGCATATGATTCAATCAATGAATGTGAGCCATAATTTAAATGCATCTGCTCATGGTGAAGAGAATGTGATGATGATATCTCCAAATTATGTTTCATCCAGTACAACTTTGTTGATTCAGCATCCTACTTTCACACAGTCTGCCCTTACACAGGTAGCCACCCTTGCTACTGTAGCCACCCCTCAAAATGGTTATGTTTCTTCAATATCTGATACTGTCAGTACTATGGTGATTCCTACATGTAAAGAGCATGTTAGTGATACAAGTATCATCAATGTAGGGGCATCTAGCAGTCAACCACAATATCATTGTTCTATTCTCCCTCTAGAGTCAATTGGCAAAGTACAAGTTTTTAGTAAACATTCAGTGTTGCCTAAATTCACTGGACAAATTGATGCAGTATCTCAGTCATTTGAAGAATGGTTTTTCCTATTCAAATTGACTATGAAACAGTACAAGAATTCTCAAGAAAGCGCCTTATCCCAGTTCCCACTGTATCTCAGTGGGTTAGCATATAATCAATACATGATGCTTGATCATAATATCAAAACTGATTATCAGCTGCTGGTGGGTTTTTTTGAGGACCACTACAAAGCCCCACATATTAAGCATCAATATAAAACTCTACTTTGTGACATGGCCTTTAAGAGAGGAGATGATATCCGGAATTATATAACTCAAGTTGAGAGGCTGTTCAGACTCAGTAGTTTATCTTCTGAGTACTCTTGCCATGACTTATTTTCATACATCTGTTGAGGTTTATAGTAGAAGACTCTGTATCATCTGAACCTAATGATGAAACACCCTTTGTAGATTTGACAGATGATGAAATTCCCAATTCAACATCACATCATTTAAATTAAAGGGAGTGCTGACTCCTTCAAAACACGCTCAGGATATCCTGGTTATAACTAATCTAATTTGTAAAAACCTGATTCCTGTTGAAATGAATGGCCAGATCATTAGTGCTACTATTGACACTGGAGCTGCTGCTTCAATTATCAGTGACGAATGTTGTAAAGGTTTGTGCTTAATGCAAGATTCATTGGAGTCTTCTTCTGTCAAACTAATTGATGCTTTGGGAAATCAAATCTCCTTAAAGGGGAGATTGAGAGATGCTTCATTATGAATTCATGCTAAGCCATTTAGTGTTGACTTCATTGTGATTAATACATCTAATCATAAACTCCTGTATGATCTCATCCCAGGTAATGATTTTTTGGAAAAGAACGAGTGTGTCATCAACTATAAAGCTAATACAATATCCATCAAGGATCAAGAAGCAACACAGCTAGCAACTATTCTGGAACAAGAGGTCGTATTTGACTTGATTGAGCCTGATTATTTGGAGTCTAAGCATTGGACCAGAGCAGTGGTATTTTTTAAAAGTGAAATGAATGGAGATGTTATGATCATAGGCCAAAGTGGTAAATATGTTAAAGGAGTTTCTTTTTCCCTTGATCTCTATAAAGTATCCAAAGGAAAGACATATGTGACAATCCTCAATTGATCTAATTTTCCTGTGTGATTTGAGGTGCCCAAGTTACAAATCATAGGTGTACCAGTTCAGGTTGAGAATGCTATTAGCAGTGTATTAAGTCAAGAAATCAATGGGGTTGAAAGTCTGGTACAATATTTCAGCAGAAAACTTAGAGATTCCAAAAAGAACTATGGAGCTACCAAGTGTGAGATGTTAGCTTTAGTGGAGTCACTGAAGAAATTTCACTATTTCATATTGGGTCGTAAGTTCATTATACACACTGACAAAAGTGCTTTGGCTTGGCTTAAAAAATTCTCTGGAGATAAATCCAATATAGTGGCCAGATGGATAGAATATTTAAATGATTTTTTTTCAATCAAACATCATCCTGGCTGTTTACACTTAAATGCCAAATATTGGATGGCACTGCCTAGCTATGAAAGGGATTTGAAGAGACCAGAGGGAGAAAAAGTACCATTTGGATTTATTCCACATACTGAGTATGAACTGATCCCTGAGATTAATGCTGATCGTAATGGGAAGGAAATCCTACCAATTTTGATACATGAAGAAATCTCTGAAGAAGAAATTATCAAACACCAGCAAAATGATCAGGTACTATCAGATATTATGAAATGTTTAAAGGATCAATTTTCCCCCTTTCTCCAACTGCCATGTGTTATTTTAACTGATACAATTGGACAACAACAGATAAGGGATTACTTTATGCTAAAAGTCGCCACAATAACAGACTTGCTATCCCCAAATACTTTAGAAGAGATTTAGTAAGAAGAGTACATGAAAAGCAGCACTTGGGGATCATCCAAACAAAGAAAACTTTTAATGCACAATATGTTACTATTGGAGTCAGAACCACTGTCCTGGATTCCTGGATGTAATTGATAAATGTGAGAGATATCTCTTAAATAATACTAGCCATTTTCCAGAACAGAGAGCTGAATTAGAATGTTGTACTGCATCTAGTACCAATGAAATAGTACATATGGATTTAGAACAGCTTTCTTGAGACAACAAGGGTTTTCAGTACATCTTGGTAGTTGTGGACCATTTCACAAAATATGCTCGAATTATTCTGATGGACAGCACAAGTGAAGAAAAAATAGCTGAAAAATAGTGAAGGAGTGGATTTTAAAATAATGGTCCTATGTCTAAACTTGTATCTGACCATGGTCCACAATTTGAAAACAATCTGATGAAAGCTTTGATGCAAGAGTTAGAAATAATTCATGAGTTCACTATGGCTTATCACCCTCAAGCAAATGGCTTGGTAGAAAGATTAAATAGAACTTTAATCAAACTGATTCAAGTAGCTCTATCACAAGCTGCAGGGAGAAATTGGAGATGTGTAATTGAATGCATTGGGTTTTTTTATAATACAGGGGTCCATTCCACAACTGGTGTAAGTCCTTTTAAGGCTATGTTTGGTCATGAAGCACTGACTTCCTTAGCAATGATGTTTCCAAATTATTGAGAAGCTAGTGTCAACAGATATGTAGATTGATTGATATGAGATATGCAGCAAGTCCATCAGTTTTTTGTCATAACACAAATCAATCAAGTATACATCAAAAGAGAACATTTAACAAAAAATTATATGGTGAGCCTCATAAACAAGGTGACAAGGTTTTTTGCAAATTTACCTCATGTTACCACAGATCACAGCCAAGTATGAAAATTAGCCAATAACTGGCAAGGACCTTTCATTGTGGAGAAAGTGCTCAATCATAACACATATACACTTAATAATGGAAAAACAGTACACTTTCAGAGGCTAAAATGAGCCATAAAGGATATTGAGCATGTAATTATTGATGACAATAACGAATTTACATTGGTAAACAATGGTATCAATGTGTTTGAAACTTATGAGAACTTAACCAATTTTGCTGAAAACAATTTTAGTGATACTGAATTTGAATGTGAGAGTAATAATAACGTGAGTAATGATAGTCTGCATATATTGCCTTCACCAGCTCCTCCAACCCATCAAAGAGTGAGAAGGAGAATGGAGGGTAGCAGACATGACACCACAACTTTGTCTAGGCATGGGAGAAATGTATCTCAACTTGACGAGCTGCGTGCAAACAAACAAGGACAACATGATGGTGCTGAGGAGATACCTATTCTGTGTGGGTGACATGTAGCTCCAATGATTAGGTGAGGAGACAGCAAACACCACCCTGTATTCATCTAGTCACTACATGGGGAGACACATATCTCCATGTGTGTGAACAGAGCTGGCAAACAAACATAAACAAACTTTTAAGTCTCACATTAGTCATAACCCCTCTAGTGTTGTACAACCTGTAAATACCCCCCAACAAGTGATTCAATAGCCCCCTCATCTCCAATTAGTACTTCAACTGCTGCTTCAACAGTTCCCTCTAAGAAGACAGAAGAACTAAAATGTCTAAAGTAGGAGAAGATACCCTTCATCCATTTTTTATTCCACCTCGCTGAGCAGTCCACCACATTCATGATAACATATCTGAAGAAACACAAAACCAGTTACATTGGACCTACAACATGCATATGCTAAATTGTTCCATCTACATAATACCTTTTGTAATTGATGTAGAAAAACGTGCCAAGATTAATACCATAATTTGTTATGACTCAAAGATGTTAGTGAGAGTCAGTTGCCTCTATTGGCACAGTACCATACATACATGTTTTGATGAAGACTTCACCATTTATAATCTCTGCCAGTTTTTGAACATTGGCAGCACTGTTACAAGTTTTGAGTGTGTTAATGTAGATTTTCCCAATTCATTAGTGATTTACTTCTTCAGAGTTAATGAAGTACAAGATGAGAGAATCATGGAACAAATAGAGATTGTATATCAAATTGCTAAAGTCGAAAAAATAAGACTTGTTTTAATTCTCAGAGACAAATATGAGGATAGTATTCCAGAAGAAATAGTAAACTTGCACTTTCAAATGGAAAATTTCATCATTTTATTTGGTTCAAGTTATCATCCAATCTCCATGTATCACACCAATATCATATCTGTGACCAAATTATTATTCACAGATCTTATGTTGTGCAAGAAGATCCTGTCACATCATATGGCAGTTGATCAGAAGTTGATCATTGATACTATACTGCAAGCACAACCACTTGAATTGATGAATGTCCATACTCCTTCTCTACATACAGTAACAGATATGAGAGTAAGCTTTGCTTTTGCTCAAAGTGAAGAGACCCTAAAAGAAATCCAAGAGATTTGGCAAAGAGTCCAGCTTCACAATATCATTGATCAGTTGAAAGGTTGCTAAGAGAAGTGAAATTTTCATATGATACCCAAGATAGAAAAAATTTCAAGATACAGTTATTTTCTGAACAGAACGTACCCAATATCTATGCAAGAGGGGCAATCTGTATTATTGCCATTTATTTAATGCACGATCCACAACTAACAATCTCAATGAACAAAGAAACATGAACAAACATTGCCAAAACAGCATTGCGTGAGATAGCTGTCTGTCCACTAACATGGAAGGTTAAAAATTGACTGTTATACAAGTGTGCACCTCCATCATCACCTGGAAAAACAACGAAAGCCATGGATTAATATGAAAAATATTATGCCCAACTAGTGGGTGTGAGTACTACAACAGGAAGAATGTCAATCATTTTGATTAGCAACAGATTAGGGATTTGTCCATCAGACATTAATATTTTTTCAGATACAATGAAGAAGTATATGTGGGGCACAACAGCAGAGACTAAATTTGCAATATTTCATTCAGATAATGCTCCTTTAAGCACCAAACAATTAATGGAAAGAAAATTGGGATCAACACAAACATTCTTGGAACAGTTAGAAAGTTGTGACATATTGGCCAGGAATAAAATTTTCTTTGGGCTGCATCAAATTTCTTACCTGGAATGTGGGTATGGGAAGTTTGTGGAGTCTGTAAGACATGTTAACAAAGAAGGAAAAATTGTACCAATTACCATGTTTGAACAAATCATGAGAACACCTGAACAGTTTTATAAAGAAGAAGAATTACTTGCTACTTCATCAATTCAATTGTCACCTCAAATTCAGCAACTTATTGAGAAAGTAAATTTAGAAAAGTTTGGTGGACCAGTACCTTCGCCTAAGCCTACTCCACAATGGTCTATTACGGAAAATGAGAGAATATTGATGATTGAGCATGATGAGTCAGATTTTGTTGAGGACCTCACCATTCAAAACAGGGTACTAATTGATAACAATGAAAAAGATATACTGGGGATGATGAAATGGTGCTTAACAGAAATGTTCACCAAAGAGGAGCTAGTCATTCTACAGTCCCCAGGGCAACAAGTAGCCCTGGATGTAGAATGCACCACAGCCAGAGTCAAAATATCTGGGAACCAGATAGAAGAGTTTCAGCCTCATGGTTTAAGAAATAAGTTTTGGTAGACAATAAAAACAGCACAGATAAATTATCCAGTGACAATTGGAACTGCAAGTCTTATGAAGAAGTCCAGGTTCAACAAATTGGAGAACCATATATGAAAGGAAAATCTATTGTGCATTCCTCCTCCATGAATAGAAACTCCATAGATACAACTGAAATGGCGAGTAAAGAAAAACAAAAAGAAAATTGCTGCACATCTTCCAGATAAATTGAACTTTGTCAGTAATCTCACAGAAGTAAATAAATTAAGTTGAACTGAAGGGTATAGATCAGTACAAGACAAGTTGCTGGCAGGTGACAATAAGGAGAGAGTATTCTTAGACAGAAAACTGACAATTTAAGATGTTTTCCATAAAGGAAATGTGATTCATGAGCAATTGCATAAGATCAGAAACACTATCCTCAAAACAGATCCTTGTGTTCTAATATTTCTTCAAGTCTCTGGAGATCTTATGTGGATCAATAATGTGGAAAACATCACCAGATACTATGACGTCACTAAGAGAATTGAAATAATCACTATGCTACATGCTGAGATAGCAGATCCAGTTGAGATGACTCTCAATCAAGTGCAAGAGTTTTGTTCACTTTTTGTAGACCATGCTACTCAAATTGGGTCTTTACAAGAAGTCTTTGAACATTTTTATCCAGATACAACAATTAGAGCAGAAGATGTGCACACATCAGATACAGATGCAGAGATGACATTGATGATTGCCCTGAAGTGTTTTTGATTATATGAAAGATTTTATGACACATTTACTCGTCACCTAAATAATCTGAGAAAAAATTGTCCTATTAATGAGAGATTGCCCACGTTGTGATTTTTCAAGCTTAAAGACGAAGTAGTTACCCAAAGAGAAGTAATAATTCAACTCACCCAGGAGCCTCAGCATGCTGAACTAGAAGAGTGGGAGGGTGTGTTAGCTATTGAAGTGATCAATGCAACTCAGAAGATAGTGTCAGGTACTGCTCTCCAGTTATTGTCAACAAATTAATTTGAGCAAAGGGGGGGCATGTAGAGTCACTCAGGGAATTTTCATGATTATTATTTTCAATTTTATATGTATTTGACGTCAATATGATGTAACCATTTGCTTTAGTTTGGTTTTACAATAACCATTTCATGTCCCCTCAAAAGGTGCTGATTATATTGCTCAAATTTAATTTGCAAGGGAATTTGATAATATGACTATCTTGTGATTAAAGTTGATTGTAAACAAAGACAGGTAATAAGTTTGAATTGTATAAATTGAGAAACAATGTTGCAAAAAGTTCAATAGATTTTATCTAGCCTCAACTACTGTATTTTTTCTGTATTTTCTTTTATTCCTTTTATTTGATATGAAAATTATTGCTTAAGAATGGTGACAATTTCAGAGTGCTTTCTCAAGGCACAGGACAACAATTAGCTCCTGGAGATTTCATATCTTCCAGCCTAAATTGTGGACCAATTAGGTTACAGATACTGTTATGCATAGGGAAATACCAAACCCCTCATTTGATGTTCAACACATATATGCACTTATACTTTACAACACTGTGATGATACTATGCCATTGGCTAGCACAAATGTCTGGTAATTACAGACTATTATTTATTGAGCTGAGAGATAACAATGAAAATGAGATGTTTAAATGTGGTTATGAGATAGAAATTAATAAATGAGACAGATATGGTAGCACCATGCATTCAAATCAAGCACTTTATTCTTCCTAAAGATTTTGCTTCTTGCTGGAAGCCATGTGAATTAGTCATCTTGGAGTTTACTTAAAAGTATCTATTACTTGGATGCAATACCAATGTTTAGATCAGTTAATAAGTTGTTTTTCTCTTTACCTCTTTCTGGAATCAGGGCTATATTGTATCACTATTTCAACCTTTTGCAGAGTCAATTATTTGTTAGTGTAATTACTTCAGCAGCCCATGATTGTACACTAGGTCATAAATTCTGCATAGTAGATGAAATTGATCACCTTAGTATAAATACAATCTCAATTCTTCTAATTTAGAATGTGGTAGAAGTGGCATATAACTTGTTTCACACTATCATTACATTCATGATACAGTTACATGACATCCACCACAGTGTGAATTTTCATCTAATCTGAAATTCCAAAATTATTTTACTGAAATCAAAACTGCAGTTGTCATTCAAATCCTTGCAAAAAGATCATAGCAATCTGAAATTCTTCAGCTTTACAAAAATGCTTGATTAAATAATTAATTGGTAAAACCTCAATATGGGAAATTCAATAGTGTTAATTACTTTAAATTATTGTCTATGCCACTAAAGGACTTTCAGTTCTCAAAGTAGACCACTACAATCTAAACCCTTCAGTTGTTGAAATCTTTCAAAACTCTTAATTACCTTAAATTGTGCAGCTGTTATTTAGGGTCAGCAGTAGTATAGATGGACATGAGGAGGCTACATTGGGACACCCTGAAGTTCTTGTAACACCCCATTACTATTTGCCACATGGAAGTGAAGTGATTCTATTGGACGCCATCTAGTGACAAAATATTTTTGACAAAACTTCATTGAACAAATTAATTTTTTGACAAAGTTTTTATTTTTGATTTATAGGATTTAGGCAAAGTGATATAATTGAATGCAATAAATGTGTTTGATAAAACTAAATTGAGCAAATTAATTTTTGACAAAGTTTTTAATTGTTAGGCAAACTGACATATTTACTTTTGTTAATATACATGTTCATTGTAGCAACACCCTTAATTATGCAACACCATGTTTTAAGAAAACAATTCATAGATCCAAAACCCAAATATTTCAAACGAAATATGATGTATTATTTGCATTAGAGTGTGCTTCCAAGTGTGTTAATATTGATCAAAACAAATATGCAAGAGGTGGAAAACAGCAATTTCTTTAGCAATTGTGTATAAATTGTAAAAGCATACATTACCACAGTGACTCTGAGTGACCAAGTTCAGCATTGCTCAATCTTCAAGTTTCCATCTTCATTCTAATATATGACGGCACTTCCACATTCACCCAGGAGGTGGCCATCAGAAATGTGTTAAGCCATTTATTTAATGTGGCTGGCTTTCCCCAGGAGGCCTATTGGTTGAAAACCCAAATATTTCAAACAAAAAATGATGTGTTACTTGCATTAGAGTGTGTTTCCAAGCACGTTAATATTGATCAAACAAATATGCAAGAGGTGGAAAACAGCAATTTCTTTAGCAAACTGTGTATAAATTGTAAAAGCATACATTACCACAATGGCTTTGAGTGATGAATTTCAGCATTGTACAATCTTCAAGTTTCCATCTTCATTCTAAAATATGACGGCACTTCCACATTCACCCAGGAGGTGGCCGCCAGAAATGCGTTAAGCCATTTATTTAATGTGGCTGGCTTTCCCCAGGAGGCCTATTGTTACCACGGACCTAAACACATAGTAAGTTAGTAATAAAATAAAAATTATGCCTGGTAATCCGCAAGTGTATGTCAAGGGATTGTAAGCAGAGCAGTGCAATGTTCAATTGATCTTTTCAATTTCTTCCCAAATTGAGGCCATCCCACCAACATTACCTAAATAGAGTAAAAGTGCAATATAGTGAAAATAAATACATATACCTTTGTAGATAGTGTATTTCAGACCAACCATCTCCTGCAAAGTCTAAACAAGAAATGGGTGCAATTTAAAATAAACTCTTTAAATATAACATTTTAAAAAATACTTGTTCAAAGATAGAGGTGAAGGCACAATACAAAATTTATTTAAAACATCACACTACAAGAGTTGATTAAATGAGTTTATCTAAAACAGGTGTATAGTAATAGTTTTATAGGAAAACTAAATACAAGTCTCTTTTCTTTGTTATTCACCAAGTACATGCAGTTTTCATTGTTGTGGGGTGATGAAGATCTTTTTTGGAGGAGGTCCAGTGTTGATATTAGGAGCAGGTCGTTTCAACTGTGAAGCAGGAAGTGTAATATCTAAAAACACATATGAATATTTTATAAAATAATTAATAAGCTTACCTCTATGTCCATAAGGCAGGCTTTGATATTTGTTCAGGAGGTATCGTTTATCATCATAAGGTGTAAGTGAAATTTTATTGGTGGTCTGCACAGCAATTTCGTGATTGTGACTTCTAATGGCTGTCATTGGATGACGAACAATTTCCTCATTATCCAAAATTGATTTGAAGAGATCAAAGTTCATCATCTTCTTGACAGCCCCCACAACCCCCTTAGCGCTCGCCTTCTCATTGCATTTATTATTGGAGACATACTGTACAGAGTACATCTTTGATTTCAGGGCAACAACCTGACTGATGACATCGCCAGCCAGCTCATCTTTGACCTTCAAATAAGTTTTCTTGTTTTTTTCAGTGAATAATGGAGAGTCTTTTGGATAATTTGAAAAGTCAAAGTGGCATGACAGTGAGGCTAGATCTTCATATACATTTCTGGTCTTTATTTTATATAGGAGGGAGTCTGTATCACTGTATAAAACTGTAATTTTATTTTCAAATGCTGGCTTCATGGTTTGATAGTGAAATTTAAACATCTGGAGTTTTGAAAGATCTAATATTGCTTGGCCCACATAATTTGGTTTATTCCAGACAATTTCTTTGTTTCTTAGCATGACCTGCACCAAGTCTTCATTAATTATGTTAAATGACTTAAATTCTGGCTGTTTTATTAACTTTTCTGCTGCCTCCTGATCCCCAACAAATTTTGCCCTGCATTGCTTTCTTAGAGACTCCATTGTCTTGCCAAATACTGCATTAGACATGAGCTTATAAAAGCTCTTCTCAAAATCGTTCTTTGCAGCCTTGTGCTTCAATGTGTTCAAATCAATATAGGGCTTTAAAAATGGTGCCTGCTTAAATTGTAATGCCTTGTGGAACCTGGTGATCTTTAGTCCTTGTTCAATGTAAAATTTCAGCACCTCATAGTGAACCACATACTTTTTCTTGGGGTAAAATGTCTGCACTGATTTTGCTACTTTACCAGATTTCAGTCCCAATGTCTCTTTAATATTCTTTGTATAGGGCGACAGATGTTGATCTTCAATAATCATCTTATGTGGTGCCAAGGGAAAATCAAAATGTTTGTCATGCAAATTACTGGGATATTCAAGATCCACCTCCACCAAATAGCCAATATCTCCATCCTGGGGTGTAGTTAGAATTTCATTTATGGGTGCATTTGACCACTCCAGCTGTCCAACAGGCAAATTCATTGTCATGGTACCCCCATACAATGAATTCATATCCAAAAAAATGGCATAAGTGGACTCCTTTTCTGGGTCATAGCCCTCTACCATGGGGTTGTTTGCCTTAAAGTAGCGTTCTGCATACACTCCAGACATGCCTCCTCTAATACCAGCCTCAATAAATTCCAGTTGATTGTTATCTGCAATTGGATCAAGTGAGAAGTTTGTATAGTTTAACATAGCATTCCAGCTAAAGTTGGACAGTGTAAAAAAATGTGCAGGATCCAGTCCATATGTTTGCTTGCTTTCAAGACGAAATTCACGAAGTACATCTGCCAGCAACAGTGTATCCGACATTAAATAATTATTGTGGAAGTCTCTAAATGTAGTACACCCTCCATTAACCCAAGTACTGTTCTGCTCATGTTCTAGCTCCTGTTGTGTTAGTGGTATTTTTCTGGTTAATCTATTATACCAATGTTGTAATTCTGGCAGCTTTATTTCATTAAATTTATCTAATGAGTCAAACCATTCATATGGAAATTGGCCCTTACCCGTCATGAATGCTGACGCCTTCTGTTTGTCCATGCCTGCTTTTAAAAAGTCATATTTGTCTGCTCCAATATTTTTAGCTAGATTTGATAGACTGTCAGTAACAAAACAATAGGAGTCCAAAAATTTGTTTGTGATATGCATTCTATATCTAATGCAGCAATAATCGGGGCAAAGTTTTTAGTGCCATGTGCTTTAAATGAAATTTTCTCATTAGCCTGAGGGAATGTAATAGTTGGTTCACTATTGCCAAGAAATGAAGTTTTCAGACATGCATGGTATACATTTTAAACTTTCATTTTCCCTGAGCTTCAAACTTTTCAGCAACAAATGCATATCATACTTACTGCCATTGTGGGAGAAAACTGGAGTAAACTGGGGGTTGTGATGTAGAATGTTGCAGTTGTTGTGTGCAACACCTCGTACTTTCCCAGTATAATGGCAGTGATCAATTACTTTGTGAGAGCTACTTTCAAATTCTTCATTGCAAAAAATGCAAGCAGTGGAATTCTCCATCAAATAGTCTTGCTGGGGTTGTGAAATTATTAGTTGACAATGCTTTTGCTCACTATTACCATTACACTTCTTTTGATGTTTTTCCAAATTTTCACTAGTACTAAAGCCTGAGAGACATTTAGTACAGAAGAAGCCAGTATCCCTACCCTTAACCTACTTTTAAAATATTTGATGCAGGCATTCATGTTTGTAATTGCTACATAATGTTTCTGATCACTTTCTTCTAACAGCAGGAAGTTTGCCTTTTGTTGATAACAACTTGGAGAGATGTATGCAGGCACCAAGCTTTTATCATTGAGGCTGTACACATTCACTGTAATTTTGTTTGCCTCCTCAAACTTACAGATGTCGTTGATAGACATTGGAAATGACATTCCTGAGTAATTCAGAGTTGGTAAAAACTTATTCATTCATGTAATTTGACACTTAGCCCTTATTTCAGGGTGGAGACATGCTAGGATAGAATACAAAAAGCACTTGTTTGTTTGTGCAGTGTGAGGGTTGACAAGAAAGTGGTTCTTTTTCAAATAATCATGAAGGGGGATGTAACTTCCAGCTCTTGTTGGGTGATACTTGGCAATGTGCAGACTCACTCTGTTTATATTCTTCAGTCACAATTTGTACCATTTGCTGCATAGATGGTGATGTAATTGGTGATTCCATCTACCATTTTAGGGAAATCCGCCTTGTTCAAGCCACTACTAAAGACGGATACAGGGGAGCTTGTTGGATACAATACCACACTTTTCAGCACACCACTTTCCTCTTTCACCAACTCCACTTCACAGGAGAGATAAACTTTAGAGGAGAAGTGTTTGGCTATATCCTCCTGAATAATGTTGGAAATTTGAGAGTAAACAGTAGAGAAGATGGAATAAACATCAATAGATGTTAGAGGACCACTCTGGTAGCAGGCAAAACTACCACGACATGCCTGTTCCACTTTGGTAAACATTGTTTCTTGATTACCATCCACAATGTTGAAATTTGCATGGGTATTCACATGTTCATCAAATTTGTTTGCATTTGTAAAGTAAATTTTGCATGAGGGGCATAAATAAATTCCATCCGTTCCATGAACAGATTCAATGTGAGAGCGCATTGACAAGGGGGTTGGGCTGGTAAAACCACAGTCGTCACAAGAAAACGACTTCATTGGAGGGGAAGGTCTAAAATCAGTATAAGTACATGGAAATTCAAGTGTAATAAATTATATTTATTCTAGTGAAAATAAGTAATGAAAAGAAAATACACTATTTTATAAATTGCAAAAAATGTATTTTTAAGCACTAGTTGTACATAATAAAAAAATGAAATTTGAACATTTTATTCTAGTGAAAATAGTTTAATAAGCAATGAAAAGAAAATATGTTATTTTATAAAACCAAAAAAAAAATTTCTAAAATGTATTTTTAAGAGCTAGTTGTAATTACTGCAAATTGATAAATTGTAAATGAGTGGGATTGTGAAAAATCAATAACTAAACTTTCTGATTGAATGAAAAACACATGATAGCAAGTACAAAATGTGTAAAATATAATTAGAATAGTTTATATAACTAGATAAACTAAAAACAAAAAGCATACCGGGGATGAGCTGTACTATTATCACCATTCCCAGACTGTTGGGAGGTGGCACTATACGTATTGGCAGCCATCACTGCTGAATATTTGTTGGTGAGGGACTTTAAAAGTTCGACGGGAGAAGTAGTAGCGTACATTTTCTAAGCAGGAGAGAAGTTAGGCAAGTAATATCCACGAGAATCAAAAATGAAATGAAAATTGTATCACTCCCACCTCATATTTAAAGAGTTATGCCCCGCCCACACAATTAAAATGAAATTCTATTGGATATTGAGTGAGTAAATTTAACCAGAAAATTTCCATATATGGAAGTTAGAACAGATGATTGACAGAAACAGGTTGACACAAAACAATGAGTCACAAACAATTTCTGAATTATAATCATGACAATAACATAAATTACGATTATTAGAAAAACATTTTAAGCGCAAAAATGCAAAACTAGATCTTAACAATGCTTAGGAACAATTTCTGAATTATATACATGACAATAATGTAAATTACAATTATTAGAAAAAATTATTTTAAGCAGAAAAAGTGCAAATCACTGTTGAAATAATGCTGTCAATCAAAATCAAATAAAGTCAAAGAGAAAACACAAGTCAGTGACGATGTTAACAATATAACAATACATGTTTCATGTAGATTATATGTCAACTCATTTTATTAGAAAACCCATTTTATTTTATAATTCCACTTGAGAAAAACTACTAAATTTTACATGCTATATGAAAATATGTAAATAAATAAATTGAGTTGTTTAAATGAGTTAATGCCACATCATATAATCAGTTTGCACAAAATGCACGAAATTGTTTTAGTATTTACCCGGTACTCAAAAAATATGCATTGTGAAAATAATATATTGAATTCATTCACTTGTAAGCCTTCTAACACCTATATTCATTGATGTATTAACATGCATGGTTTTGCTTAAACAAAGTATACAAATATTGGTTTATCAAGTATTTTGTTTAAAATTTCACTATATTTCATACATCTGTAATATTAATGTGCTTTTACATTTTACTTCTTCCGAAAATTTGTTTTTATTGTGTATTACGCCTATAACAATTCGATTATTTCATTATCCTAGCAAACAAATTAAACATGTGAATTTCTACAATGGAAAAACGCCAATGTATTTGGAAAACGATATTGTAGCCTTTGTGTGTCTGCGTCTTTATACATAAAACACGGAAATTTTTACAGGTAAGAGAAAATAGTCACTAACATGTTATTACAAAACGCAATGTAAACCCAATTACCCAACTAATACATGTAAACAAAGGCATGTCCACATGGAAATTTTTTACAGATAAGAGAAATTAGTCTACAAAACGCGGTGTAAACCAAATTAGCCAACTAATGTGTGTAAACAATTGGCCACGTAAATTAATCATTAAAGGAATTAACCAAATTATGTGGTGTATAACCAAGAAGATTAATCATTAGAACCATGTGGAATATTTTGTAAATGAAATAACATACTTTGAAAGTGATATGAAATCATTGCATGTAATGTTGGTTTACCAAACGAATTAAATGTATGTGTAAGCAATTCAAAAACATGGAAATTTTTTATGGATAAAATAGTAATATTAACGATTGTGAGTGTGTGGTATACCATGAAAAAGCGATGTGCAGCATTTACAAGTAATGTTAGTTTATCAAAACAAATTAAACGCGGTCCATGTAAGCAATCGAAATTTATGGATAAAATTAGTCACCAAACGTAATGTGTGTATGCATGTGGCATGCAATAATATATAATACGCTGTATAGCAACATGTAATCAACAATATGAATCACCACGTAAATATCACAAAAATGATTCACCCGTAAATGCCATAAATTAAATAATTCATAAATTACCTAGATAACATTTCCAAAAACCCCTTGATATCTGTGAGTCAGTAATTAAACATATTCATGACACCAGCAATTCTCAATGTCAAAACATGCATTATGGAATTAAATTATTGAACAAAAAGGATATTCATATGCGAAATAATGTTAAAACAATGCCTGAAAACATTTACAAAACATTATCAAAGAAAAACGTTGAAATTCGTATAATGCTTAAAATGCTTTTGAAAAACAAATCAATAACTGCGTGGATTACTATCAATAGCCTGGGAATTAATTAATACACTGTCAGATAGAATCGACTTGCATGAATACATTTGTTTGAGGCTATACATAATAGAAAAAGCACACATTATGGAAATAAGTTATTGAACAAGATAGATATTTATACGCGAAATAATATTATAACAATGCTTGAAACATTTACAGAAAGCCATATCAACAAAAAAAATGCTGAAATTTGTATAATGCTTAAAACACTTTTGAAAAACAAATCAATAACTGCATGTATTATTATCAATAGCCTGGGAATTAATTAATACACTGTCAGATAGAATCGACTTGCATGAATACATTTGTTTTAGGCTATACATAATAGAAAAAGCACGCATTATGGAAATGTTCTTGAATAAGACAGATATTCATACACGAAATAATGTTATAACAATGCCTAAAAGCATTTACAAAAATCATTATTGATTAAAACACTGAAATTCATTACAATGCTTTAACACATTTTGGAAAAATGCATGAATAATTGAATAGAGTGGGAATTAATACAATGTCATATAGAATTAATACTTTTTATTTTTAGATTGTGCGTAATAATAGAAGAACATGCATTATGGAAATTTTGTTAAACAAAAACGACATCCAATATCAAAACAATGTAATAACAACAGTTAAAATATTTACAGAAAACTATTAACAAAAAAACACTGAAATTTGCTCAATGCTTTAATGTGTTTTGAAAAGTGAACAGATTATTGAGTGAGTTCCTAAAATGAACCTGGGAATTAATTAAAACAATGTCATTTGCATGGATACATTTGTTTTTAGGCTGCACGTAATAATCAAAGTAACAAACTAGTGAATATTCATTGTTTCACTTTAAAGACGGGAAACAATTCTCAAAGAAAAGCATAAGAGTTATGAAAATGCTTGAAAAATATCTGGTGGAAAAATAATCTGTAAGCAAATTAATCCAATACCCTAATTTTGTGAATAAATAAGGCATCACCACACACACAGTATTTGAACAATACGTCAAACATATTTAACAAAGAAGCGTTGGTTGGTTTTTGCTATTACAAAATAATTCAATTTCAGGTTACATCAACTTGAGCATTAAGTGATATGACTCATATTAGCATGACATTAAATTAACAAATAATGAGTTCAAAAAACATTCATTGTTACATAAAGACATAAAATCACTCTCAAGGAAATGCTCAGAGATGAGAGCACTAAACAATTTTTACAATATGAAATATAAATTACAGCAGCAATCTGGAAAAGAACTAATGCATATAATTAGTTTGTCCACAATGTGCAAAAAAATTTCTAAGCATTACACACCCTCAGAAAAAATGTGCTATGAAATAAATGATGAGGATAGGATATTTACAATCGCAGTAACATTAAACTAGCAAGTGGCAAACATGATTTCATGAAACAACCATTTACAGAAAAACATTTTTGAATAAAAGCAGTGAAATCTATAGGACATTTAAGACCTTTCAAAAATATATGAGAAAAATGTCTTGGACATTTATGGATAGGCGTTTATGAACATTTTCAGAAACAGTGTAAAAATACATTGAAATAACATTGTATAAATAAAAATCAAAAACTAGTAGCAGTTTAGGTTTAAAGAATTTTAAGTTAAACACTTAAGAGCTGAAGAAAGCATATTTATTCTTCAACAATATTTACAACCATTCTTGAACAAATTTTATTGATTGAAATATAAAATATAGAATACAAAAACATTGCTACAAGGGCTATACACATTTTCTTGGAGAAATAAATTTAAAAGTGAATGACATTCTCCATCATAAAGTTTAACAAACAGATTTAATGCAAAAATGGCTAATCACTACGTCAATGTAATATGAGAGATTGGGGATAAATACTAGCAAATTTCTTAGTGAAATACATTCTTAGCATTTCTGAATGCAAAATATTATTATGATGAATTATATACATGTATAATTACAATAAAGAAACATTAATAAAGATAATTGCTTACTATATGTTCAATTGCTTTATTTCAATGTCTTGTCCATTCAGTAGAACTTGTCATATTTACAAATTATAAACTATATACAATATGTACAAAATTTACAATTTACTGTTAACAGAACAACTATAATCTACATAAAATGACAAAACTAAGCTACAAATGCAGTAAAAACACATTAAAAAAAACAAAAAAAGACACAAAGACACTTAAAAAAAATTACAAAACACAAGCCTGTGGAAAATTAAAAGTTTCGCCATGTATTTAGTCTTTTGCTGTATCCCATGTTATTTTGTTCTTTTAGCAAATTATTTTTTAACAAATGTTTAAATTCTGTAAGCAATGAGGCCTTCCGAATATTCAGAGATAGCTTGTTCCAATTATTACATGATATTGTGGTAAAAGCTCTTTTCCAATATCTATTGCTAATTTTAATTTTATTTATGCACCTATAAGTTCTTTCATTAATGCTGACGACTTTGTGAAGGAAGCAATTCTGGAATTTAGCTGACTTTAACTGTTTAAATAAACTAAACTTGTATATTTGCATTGGTAACTTGGGGATAATATTTGTAATTTATTGAGCATATCACATGTGTGCTGTTGACTATAGTTAAAGCAAAGCAAAAATTTCAATAGCAAATTCAATTCAAGTAATTAGAACAAAGGAATGAATGTCAGCCAATCAAATTTGAATTAAAGAAGGTTGGTTGATGCATTATCTTATGACCGTAAAAAATAATCTCACAAGAGTCATAAATGTTTGAAATTTGCTTAATTGGGATATTGTTTAAGAGACATCTAGTTAAGTATTAGTAATATAGGATAAACATTGAAAAAACCTTTCAGTTCTTCTACACATTGTAATTTTTAAAGATTAATCTTAAACTCCAATAAATATTACACGCATGAAATAGTGATAAAGGGACGTTTCAAGCATTTGAAAAATTAAATTACATGAAAACTGAGATATAAGTGTTTACTATTACTCCAATAAATAATTCAACATGACATTATAATAAGGTTTTTCCATATTTTACTATCACCACTTATATACAGTGTTGTAATATTTCTCCTTCCATCTTACCCATTTTTATATAATCATGCAATTTTTATGTGTTAATGTCTTATTTGCCTATGTCCATTGATGTAATATTTCTATTTTACCAAACACATTTTTGTTTTAAAACAATTTTTATATTTTAATAGTTTATTTGCCTATGTCCATTGATGTAATATTTCTATTTTACCAAACACATTTTTGTTTTAAAACAATTTTTATATTTTAATAGTTTATTTGCCTATGTCCAATGATGTAATATTTCTATTTTACCAAATGCATTTTTGTTTAAATGTTTTATATGTTAATGATTTATTTTATTCGCCTATATACGTAATGTAATATTTCTATTTTTCCAAGCGCATTTTTGTTTAAAACGATTTTTATATATTAATAGTTTATTTGCCTATGTCCATTGATGTAATATTTCTATTTTACCAAATGCATTTTTGTTTTAAATGATTTTTATGTTAATGGTTTATTTTATTT
Source organism: Hofstenia miamia (assembly GCA_900660155.1). Classification (NCBI taxonomy): domain Eukaryota; kingdom Metazoa; phylum Xenacoelomorpha; order Acoela; family Hofsteniidae; genus Hofstenia; species Hofstenia miamia. The sequence goes on along the minus strand of CABFPE010000269.1, from coordinate 245,374 downwards.
GCCTATATACATGATGTAATATTTCTATTTTCACCAAACATATTTTTGTTTTAAAAATGATTTTTATATTTTAATAGTTTATTTGCTTATATATGTGATGTAATATTTCTATTTTCACCAAACACATTTCTGTTTTAAAAACAATTTTTATATGTTAATGATTTATTTTATTTGCCTATATATGTGATGCAATATTTCTATTTTCACCAAATATGTTTCTGTGTTAAAATGATTTTTATATGTTAATGATTTATTTTATTTGCCTATATAGGTGATGTAATATTTCTATTTTCACCAAACACGCTTTTGTTTTAAAACGATTTTTATATGTTAATGTTTTATTTTCCTATATACATTGATGTAATATTCCTCTTTCCATTGTACATGCTTTTGTTTTAATGATTTTTATATTATTAATAGTTTATTTTCCCATATACATTGATGTAATATCTCTTTCACTAACTGAGTTTACATTTTTACAAATTATATAGTACTTGGGTGTTATCAAATGTCACTAGATATTTTATTTTGGAATTGTTATTATTGTTTTCATTGCTCATGTTTTAGGCCTGTGGTAACAATAGGCCTCCTGGGGAAAGCCAGCCACATTAAATAAATGGCTTAACGCATTTCTGATGGCCACCTCCTAGGTGAATGTGGAAGTGCCATCATATTTTAGAATGAAGATGGAAACTTGAAGATTGTGCAATGCTGAACTTTGTCACTCAGAGTCACTGTGTAATGTATGCTTTTACAATTTATACGCAATTGCTGAAGAAATTGTTGTTTTCCACCTCTTGCATATTTGTTTTGATCAATATTTGTGGTGTTAGAAACATGCTCTAATGCAAATAACACATCATTTTTTGTTTGAAATATTTAGGTTTTCAATCTATGAATTGTTTTCCTTAAAACAGGGTGTTGCATGTTTAAACATTGTTACAACAAATATGCCCTAAGTGAAATTTGCCATCAAAAATATCTGTTTGCCTAAATCCTATAAATCAAAAATTCTCACTTTGGTCTAAACAAATTGTCTAAAAAATTAATTTGCTCAATTTAGTTTTGTCAAAAATATTTCATCACTAGATGGCGTCCAATAGTAATGGGATGTTACGAGAACTTCAGGGTGTCCCAATATAGCCTCCTCATGTCCATCTATACTACTGTCAGCCATACTGTAAATTTTTATTTAATTGAAAGTCAAAACTCTTCATTATTGTAATTGGTGTAGCCATCATTTCAGAAGCACCATATTTAGTGTAATAGGTGTAGCCATTTGCTGGCTCCATGATACTCTGAATTTATAGCTTAAAAAATTGTTTATATTACTTAGAGTAAGAGTCTACTTGTACTGAGACTCTTTGTTATTCAATAAATTAATAAACAGCAATAATCAGTTGTATTCATCAATTGATGCAATATGTCAATCATTTGCTTTCTTCACTAAATATTATTTGGTAACCACAAAATCAACTTGATGTTCAGTCATTAATTGAGAACTGCTGAAATTCTTGTTAGTTAAACTAAAACTATACTTTGTAACCAGCATCTAATTTGAATAGGGAATCTTGCTAATAGATAAAATGCATTATGTTCAAAAACAGAGTATGATGTAACTCTATTCAATTTGTAACTCATCATTGTAATCAATTTCACTATACTACTTTCCACATACAGTATTGGAGACACAACTCATGCACAAAAGAAACCTTTATAGATGCTAATTGATTTAACTCAAACACACAAATCATTTGAATGTAAAATTCCAAGGAAGCTTTCAGTCTCACACTTAGTGTTGGAGACATAAATAAAATTTGGAAGGAAATAATGTACAATGGACATACATGGCAACCAATTTAAATAAAAATAGAAATCTCAATCTGATGCTATTCTCAATCACTATAATTGTTAAAGAGACAACTACAATCAGTATATTAACAAATGTACACAAATGATACAAACTTACTTCAATAACAAATTTAAGATATAAAAAATAATCCTATATGACACAGCTTAAAGAATTATGGCATTAAAATTACTAATCCCTAGTCAGATATAAAAATGTACAGACAAACTAGAATTCATAAAGGAAAACACCCTCAAGTAAAAATCTGAGACACAAAATATGAGAGATAAGCCAGACACTACCCACAAACTTCAAATTTCAACCAAAGTGCTACAAGAAAGTTCAAACTTCAGTGATCTTTCTGTCTAACAGCTATACCTATCTAGACTGTAAGAAGGAAATCACTGTGGATTACTAACTGCATCTGCCCCCCACAATGATTATGTGAAATTGCAAATCTTGTTGAATCATTCAACTAGAGAAAATTCAGCAAGACAAGAAGGTGACAGAATGTCAGAATGCAACTGTAAAGGCATTCTTGTTAGCCTCACATAGGTAGAAGAGGGCAAATGTAAAGGCTCTCTTTCTGATCACAAAGCATTTGTTAGAATTTTATTCAGTGGTTTTTTATTTGTATAATATTATTATCAATTAAATTGTATGTTAAAAACGTTCAAAAAAGATTATGGCAAAAAATATGTTTGGCTAAATGTCATTTGCTTTGACCAAAACAAAGCCAGAACAGAAATTTAAATTTGAAACATCATTTACCAAAAAGGAGAATTCATTAGAGACCTGTAACAATTTTGATTTGTAATTAGATACCAGTCTAATGTTATAATGAAATATTAAGTTGTAACAAAGGGCATTATCAATAAATTTTTATCAGAGTTCAGTGGTTAATTATCTTTCATTAAATTATTGAATCTGGTAAACATGCAACTTAGCTAAATAATATATGTGGCAATGGTGGAGGAGAAGTTGGTGATTGAAGTAAGCAATGTTGAATAAGATCTATCAATGTATTTTACATTTAATGTATTGATAATTATTTTCTATCTACAACAGCTAAGAGTGATAAATGGGGACATAACTAAATTAGACTTAGCAACTCATTATTAGATGTCAGCAAACTTGGTTGATATAAAAATCCGTTTTGTTTACTTAAATAAAATTATGTAAATAACTACAATTCTGATGCCCAAGCTGTTTGAAGAAGGAAGTCAACATCACTGATGATTTAACAAGAGGGTTGCAGTTATATGTTAGATAGGTTATTGGTGCTCAATTGAGTAGCAAAGTAATTCAATGTTAAACTACTCTATATTATTCATTTAAACAAGAATGTTAATACAATCATAATAACTTATTGTGTAATGAGAGTAAAGTAATGAGGACTCACTATATGAATTAATCATAAATCCAATGAGAGTGAATGAAAGTGATTCATCTGCCAATGAGACATCAGGTCAGTGAAAGGCAGTTAATTAGCAGTGGAGGGTTAATCTAAACACATGAGTATTACTCATTGAAAATACTTGCAGGCCCATTATAGATGTGTTCAGTGTTACATGTAGGGACTAACAGTTTAGAGACTTGCAAAACTGATGAGAGAGTGTTTAAATGAATACTACTAATGATAATAGTGAGAGATGGGAATCAAAAGGTCTATCTTTGAAAGTGCAGGATTTCACATGGCAACCATGACATTCTCAAAAAGAACAGATGTAGAACTGAAATGCTACAATCAGACAAATAAAACTATCTACCCTTTCAGAAAATTGGTGATGACAAGGAGTAAATGAAAAGATTCCTTCATCAAACAGAATGCAGCTGTAAATGTATTCCTGTAATCACCAGACAGAAGCAGAAATGGGAATAAACAGAAAGATTCCCTGGTCATACATAATGCAAATTTAAAGGAATTATATGTATTGCCTAAAATGCATCAAAAGACATCAAAAAACCAATATCAAACAACAACACCACCTCCAACCTCCAACATGGTATATACTAGAAGCAAAAACACTAAAAATTTAAAACCCTCCTAGGAAACTCCCACTATCAGTACCATCAAGATATGACACCACAGGGTCACTGGAATTACCAACTCCTGAACCCATGAATCATTCACCAGACAAAGTTATACCAACATCACAAGCTCAGGTATCACTGGTCATATCAGTAGAGTCAATAAATCTAACAGAACTGTGGAATACCAAGAAGAGACTGCAAGTTGAAATATCAATGTTAAAACCTAATTCAAAAGTGATTGGGAGCTGATGAAATCACAGATCAGACTCAAAATTCATTCAACATTAACAGAGCACAAGAAGCCATTTAGAGACAAATACAACAAATGCAGGAATTGCACAAAAAGGAAATAGATATGAGAGATGAACAAATATTCAAATTAAAAGAACAATACAATACCCAGAAGGAAAATGAAAAGAGACTGATCAAAGAGGTTGGCACCTTAAAAAATAAAACCAAAATGCTAATTCAAGAGAATGAACTCCTAGAGGACAAAATTCAATAAACAAGGCTACAAGAGGAAAATCAAGAGTGAAAACAAGGAATAGGTCAGATGACAAAAAACCACAAACCCAAGTTATCAATAAAAAATATGGGAAGGACTGGAACTGCAGTTAGAGGGGCACTTAAATGCAAGCCCACATAGAGTTATGATTGCTTAGAGATCAAAGACAAGGAAACAGAATGGCTGGAGAGACTGAGTGACATGATTGGAAGAAAACTACAGTCTACAACAAAAACAGATGAGAGACTGAGATTAGTAGTAAGAGACTGAGTGAAGGACATTCCAATGGGACACCCATGACTATTTGCCATGCGGAAATGAAGCAATTCTATTACATGCCATTTAGTGATGAAATATTTTTGACTAAACAAATTGAGCAAATTAATTTTTAGACAATGTGTTCAGACCAAAGTGAGAATTTTTGATTTCTAGGATTTAGGCAAACTGATATTTTTGTTGCCAAATTTCACTTAAGGCGCCTTTGTTGTAACAATGTTTAAGCATGCAACACTGTTTCAAGGAAAATATTTCATAGATACAAAACCCAATCCTTGGGTATAACATTTTTTAGATGTATATTTCAACATGTATTAAAATTCATCAAGGATATAGTATGTAAGAGGTAAAAAATAGCAATTTCTTTAGCAATTGTGTATAAATTGTACTAATGTAAAAGCATACATTACACAACAACTCTGATTGATGAAGTTCTTAAGCTGTTTGTTGTATCAATGTTTAACAATGCAACAAGGAATATAATTGATAGATGCAAAACTCATTTTCTGGTACCAAACACAAAGTGGAGAAATGGTTTGCTAAACTTAAACACTATAGTTGTGTGAAATAGACACACATTTTCAAAAACAAGATAGAAATATCCGCCAAAGCATATGAAATATACCATTGATAAATCAATAAAAAATTGAAATGTCTGATATACACAACCAAGCAAGTTTGCTTTCACAAATATGCAAATACAAAATGGAATAAATATTCACTGTGCTTTAGCATTAAACACACGAAATAAAATGTATTTTATATGAGCTGCTTTGTGCAGAGCTTCACTGCTCTAGGAAAATTTCACAGAAGTATCACCATTTATTTTTCATAGTTGACATGGGAAATCACAATGCTCAAACTTGTTATCAAGATTATTCAGTACATTGTAAGCTTATATATCAATAATAGTTATTGTAACATCCTCCACCTAGCTTATTATGCCATGTCTGATTACTGATAATGAGTGCTCGGTAAATCGCAGGTGAGGTGTTACCAAATTGTTGAACCATCAGACCATCCTCTATTATTAACTAGTTACATTAATCAAATAATTGAGTATTAACTATCACTGTTTAGGTGACAGAGCAGTATGATGTTTCCTCTTCAGTTCTTCCATGGGCCACTGAACGAAGCATCTCCACAACACAGCTCCTCTCCTTCTACAACAATGGTTGAGTCCACAGCACCATCTCAGCTCAACTGGAATTAATTATGTGTACCTTACCTTAGCTTAGTG
>CABFPE010000269.1:200734-226300 GCA_900660155.1 Hofstenia miamia | reverse complement strand
TTTCTGGGCAGCATATATCCAAATAGAAAAGTAAAGTTTTTGTATAATGTGATAGCATTTCATTAGGTGTTAATGATGAATATATCGAATTCCAGTTTTCGATTTTTAAATACTGTCGAAGTTTTTCGACATTTTCTGTTGATTTTTCTCGTATTTTTATCCAAGATTTAGAGGGTTTACAAACTTTTAGAATATTCGAATAAGTAGCTATAAGGCAGTGATCTGAGTATGGAAATTCAAAACAAAAATAATTATAAGACGAAGAATTTTCTGATATCATGAAATAGTCAATAAGCGTTTTACTATTAGCAGAAATTCTAGAAGGAATTTTTTTATTTATTAGTGAAATATTGAAAGTATTGAGAAAATTGCCAAGCTTACTTTTTTCGTTATTGTTTAGAAGATTTACATTCCAGTCTCCCATTACCATTATATTCGTGTTATAACTCAGAGCAGTAGAAAATTCATCTTCCATTTGTAAGAAAAAGTTATTTATATAAGTTTTATTTGGACAATAAGAGATATTTAATAATTGACTATTAAAATTTTTGTCTGGGTTTTGAATTTCAACCCAAAGACTTTCATAAGTTGAATCTTTTGCTATATCTGTCCTAAGTTTAGGTTTGAGTATTTTAGGTATTAAAAACATGACACCACCTCCTTTTGTCTTATTAAAATGAGAAGTTGGATTTCTGTCCTTTCTAAATATTTTAAATTTAGAGTTATCGATTGACCAGGACGAATTGTGATTATCATTTGTCGTCGCCCAATATAACCTCATATGGTAGTAGATTGCTATGAGTGTCCACCACTACCAGTGATTGCTTGAATGTCGTGCGTGCTATTCTCATCTGCACTGCATTTATCATTCCTTTTCTGTCGATATATTCTCCTAATGCATTGATCGACCGTTTATTACAACTGTTCAAGTCTTCTTGTTTAAAACCCAATTTTGATGCGCAACCATCTGTAATTATTGAAGTTGCTGCTCCAGCATTGATCATTGCTTTTTTCATCACACCATTAATCGTTATCGTATTTATAGTATCTAGATTTGTCAAGATCATTATCAGGGCACGGTTTTTATGAGTCGGCACTCTAGCTAGTTTTCAGACTCATTGTCGGTCTGCAATACTTTGTTCATTTCGTTTTCCGATTCTCTCAGATCCTCATCTTCGTAATAAGCCTCATCTCCAATTACATTTATCTGTTTGGTGCAATCAGGTTTTTGTGACCTTTTTGTTCACAACTGTAGCACTTAACATCTTTTTCTCTTACTTTTCTAGTCTTCCCATCCTTTCCTTTAATTTTTATGATTTTCTCCGGTTTGCTTTCAGTGTATGTATGGCTTACTTGGGGGTCGCGGTTTTAAATTACTTCTACATGTTGGAGTCTCTATGCCAGGAAGCTTTTTCGTAAATTCGTGCATTACTTTCGATTGTTGCTTGGATGTCAACTGCTTTTCAAATCATCCTTTCTAATTTATTGTCCACATCACATTTAATTTCAAATTGTGTCCTGATGCTCTCTGGCATCCCTTTGCATATATGTGAAAACAAATCGTACTTTGAGTATCTGTTCTCTCTTGAGCTTAGCATCACTAATCACTCAACTTGTTGAATGTAGTTCTGTATATCGTCGGTCTTCATTTTGGTTAGGTGCGGGTAAATCTGCTTAGCTTTCCTTAATTAACAAAAATAACTAATCACTGTTTAGCTGACGAAGCCACGCAGCATCTCTTCCAATTGTTAATAGTGGGCATCCGTCCAAGGCTGATCTCCACATCCAGTTTCACCTGCTCTTCGATGATCCATTTGGTTGAGTTCCACTTCTCAGCTCATCAATATAACTGATGTGTACCCTATTCTAGCTCTTCTGTTTACTCAAGCGATTTCGCCCCCTTCGTTTGGTCAAAATTATTAGTATCGACAAATACTATTCTATAATCAATTACACTGTTATTACTTGATTGCATTGTACAAATTAATCTAAGCTTATTATAACTTTTTACAATATATTTTTAATCATATTCATATTCAATCTAATTCCTTCTATTTGGATGATGCTACATGCTGTTTATGGATCAATTTCCTTTTTACTTTAAATGTAGTAAATGGTAGAAGTGTGATATATTTGAAACATTTGTACAAGCTTATTGTGCATTACGAACTATGAGATAGCAACAGAAAAAAAACAAACCCAACAATTAATGCTGAACTTTAAGCTTGATCCCGTATTAAGATGATCACCCCAGATATATAGATCTTAGTCCAAGTGTAGTCTACAGTTGAAGAAATTAGTTAGCACTGGTGACACATTAGGTGGATAATTGTTAAAAAGCAAAGAATAATTCAAGTAATAATTTATTTATAAATATCTTCTAACAGACGATGTTTTTACTCTGCACGAATACACAGAAATAATTATATACCATTGCAGATGAATTAACATATTCATTGATCGTAATTTACAAATGATAAACCATTTCACATGTTGAGTAGTCTATCTATAGCTGCATTAACATCGCCTCCAGTTGCTAGCAAAGCTAAAACAAAAAAATGTAAATTGTTACACTGAACGCAAAATTGTAAAACAATGGACTCCTGCGCAGACTCCTCCTGTCCAAAAAATAACTGCTGTATTAGATGAGGTATTCAGAGAAATATTTGTACAACACATCCTAACTTTTCTTTATCAAAAATGTCAAAAAGTGTTGGAAAATTTTAAGTGAGAGTCTAGTGGGTCGAACTTCAATCCTCGTTTTTCCATGAATTAAAATCCGGACAAATTTTATTTAAAAACTTTTTAAAACAACTTAAATTTTCTGAAAGCATTGGTCCATGAAATTATGTTGCAAAAATCAGAACGGGAATATTATGTTTCCCTGCAAAATTATTAAGCTTGAAATCAAAAGCAGCAGTTATTTTGGGCAGAGGAAGTACTATTTATTAATTTTTATATTATAAACGGCTTCTATGCGACAAGAGTATTTTACAATTATTTACAAAGGGCCAGGACTATTAACTATAAATTAATATTGATTTGTGCAGATTTGCAACCATAGTATGCTGCACTCATGGCCAAAATACTGAATTTGCTTGTGTTCTGGTTTATTTTTCCTATTTGAAAATATATATTTAAATTACGATATTTATTGTTGAAATGTCATCATATTTACTAATGCATCGTTTGTTAACCAAATAGTTTGAAATGTATTAGAAAACCAATGAAAACAGAAATGCTATTCATATTTTATGCCCAAATCGAGTCAAAATCGAGCGGGTTTTTAGCTAATTAAGTATGACATGCAAATGATCACGAATTTTTCATTAATTTGTATATATATATATATATATATATATATATATATAACATTATAAATCCTTTGGCGACATGCAATTGCTGGTACTGTTTGTGTTTATGCTCNTATATATATATATATATATATAACATTATAATTTCTAAATTATTTATCAAAAAATACAAAATTAAGCATGAAAAAATAGTAGGAGGCAAATGCTCTCGTGTTTAACAACGTGTTCATTTACGATATAAGAGCGGTAGCTTACATAGTTTTTCTGCACACAAATCATTGCAACAAAGATCGGAATATAAAAATATTCAAACTTTGATTTAAAAATTTAAAAATGATTTGAAAAACCTGTTACTAACCTCGGACATTTTCATCTCTATTTACAAAGCCCATTCCTTGTAACTGCTCCAACTGTGCTCGAAACCTTTCTTCTGGTGCCTAAAATGCAATATTATTTTACCAAACTTACTGTAATTGAAATTAAAGCACACAGAGGAATTGGATTTGACGTCTGCATAAGTGAACTAAACGTTGACTGCAGGAGCGCTTTATGCAATAAGTTTATTTTTTAGCAAAGATTGGTCTAAACAAATCGCATTGTGTAGAAAAAGTAGTTATTAAATACCATTAACTAGACTTTACAACACAGCAAAATTTATGCGCGAAAGTTGTGGCTTCCAAACAAATAGCATGTGTTGGATACTGAAATATGAAATCTTGGTGGGTGGAGGGGTAAAACTCACAAAGTGATCTTATTTGCTATTCCAACGGTCTGAAGAAATCCAAGGATCACATTACAAATGGTTACTTCTGCTTGACCCAATGCCCACAATGAGAATTTTCCAATACTTAATCAACACGAAAACCGTTATGCAATTTCCACAACTCGTTACCTCCAAGGAGGTTATGTTTTCGGTAGCGTGGGCTTGTTTGACTGTTAGCAACTTTACGGAAAAAGTAATAGATGGATTGACCTCAAATTTTCACCAGAGGTGCGTCTCCGCCCAAGGAGGAATCCATTAAATTTTGGTACTGATCCGGGGCAAACAAGCTGCGTGGCGGAGGTCTGCGCTCTAGGAGTGCTTTTCTAGTTTACTTTTGCAAATGGTACGGGTAGAATTTTAACCTGCATGGGTAAAACTTTTGAGAATATGGCGGGGCATGGATACGAAACAAAAAACGGCTGGGTGGAGTTCGAAAAGATTTACCCGTACAGCTCTAGTGCAGGCTAAAACCTTAAAACGTTTAACCCAATAAAGCCTGATTTGGAGCAAACACTCCATAACCCGCCGTGAATAGATTCATTCTGATTTTGAGTAAAGCAACTTATGCAGCTTCTAAGGAGAGACTCGTAAGAAATACGTTATAATATTCAGGGCTTTCAATTTTGAGGAAAAAGAAGTTTGAATACCGTTCCAACTTGGATTTGAAAATTTAATTTCAAGTGTTATTTTTGCTTAGAAATAATATTCAATTAGAAAAAAATGCATATTTATTAGACTCCTGTGTAATTAAATATACATATACAGAGCAACATATATGCAGCAACATACACCTAATAACTAATTCTATTCAGTAATCTTATCACGCCATAATGGGAAGATGATTGTTATCAACATTCATTTCTCTTATATAATTATAAGCTTTTGGAAATATCTGTATTAAAAACAATAAAATACGAAGACAATTGCAAAATTCTCTCACATTAATCTACCAATTAAATACCGTGAAATCTAACCTGTTGTGCTTGATTAGCTAACACTTGTGAAAACTGTCGAGCAAAGGCAGCCATAGATTCCTCTGATGTTGGTGTAGGATTTGTGGCTGAAGTTGTAGTAGTGGACCCAGTATTTGAAGTAGTAGTAGGATTTGACATAGGAAAAGGAACGCCACCTTGCATTCTATAATTACAAAAAGTTCACAATAAAAACAGATAAAGCAATTACTGCGTGAGTAATTGAGGAGCAACGTTCCGCAATTGTTGATATCCTTGATAAATACGATTTAATGCCTCAATTACTTCTGGATTGGTCAAGCTATTCGCTATTTCAGGGTTTGACATCTAAACAAATTATTTGTATAACATTTAATTTTTCAACCCACATGTGAAATAATTTTGTAAAACTACTTTAACTTCAATCAGGATTCTATCAATTTATTGATGATTGATTAAAGAATATTAAGGAAAAATATCTAGGCTAATTTACAGAAACATGCATGAAAATTTTGATGCAATGTTCTTTTATTTAAAATGCGAAAATTACTGCTTTATCAATTACAATTAATGTAACAGTACCCCGAACCAATTACAACAGTGCAAGAAATTAAATAGGCTTACATAAACTAAAAATCTCAAATTCAGAAAAGTGATGTCTGCGATTATAAGAATAAATTTACCATCCAATTTTCGCGTGGAGATGCTTAAAGATTATAATGTTTAGTACTGCCGAGGCAAAATTTCGGATGTTCTAATGCTGATTGGGCCGTACGATCGTAGTATAATTTATGTTGTTATTGCTAAATAGATAAACGAAAGGGGAGCGGCGACCTCCTCAAATTTTGGAAATAATCTTCGAATTCAAGGAGGTACAACAACATATTGGCATTAAAACATATTGCAATAATTGTAATTAATTAATTTTCGAATTTAAATAATGAACCGCAATTTTAAAGTTCGTCCCGCCCCAAGCCGAATAACGACCAAATAGCGTCGAATATTGACTCAGAACAGCCAAAACTTGCTGATTCCTTGCATTTGAGAATTGCATCAATCAAACTATTGCAAGCTGTGGACAAATTATATTTCTTTTTAGGGTAATTTGTTTATATATGTCTAATTTAATAATCACTTTTCTGAATTCACTGCGGATATGACAAAAGTTGAAATTTTATGTTATGATGAACACGAAGTTATTCCATAAATATTTCTAGTTTCATCAACATTTTTCAATTCCTTATTACCTGTTGCAATAATATACAATTTAACGTAAGCCACGTAAATATCACTAAGTGTTTTAATCCATTTAAGTATTCTGACTTTAATCATCGTTATTTCTTATTATTATATTTACATTTGTATCCCAATGAAAGTAATCAATCTAATTGTGCAACGTCAATGCGTATCATATTGATATTCATAATTAGTAGATGAAATTTATAAGGTTTACAGTAAGCCTATATTGGTTCGATGTACTGTTATTTTATTTGTCATTGCTTCGTTTTTTCTTACACAAAAATTTAAATCAAAACCTAAAAAGTTAGTTACTTTCAGTTGCCAAGTTATTTGTAAAGCACGAAGTATTGTTTTATAATTATGCATGAATGAATTTCAAATTAATACTATTCGTTTGCTTTATTGGTCTCGACTATACAAATGTAAGCTTCGCTGTTTGGGCGAAAGTGTTTGATTCCATTCTATGCCATTGACGTCAAATTACATACCACATTCAAAATAAATTTAGAAATTCAATAAGAAAAATAAAGCATTTTAGCGTTCAGATTCAATTTTCGTATAATTTATAGAGCGCCAGCATAATTGAGAAAAAGTAGTATTTTAGTGTCAATATATGTGTATATATACATTATACATATATCCGTTTTTCTTTAATAATTACTAGATTTTAATAATCTATTTTTTTAGTAAGTAACTCATACATAAATATATTAGTAATTAATAATTAAAAATTCTCGCATAATTTCAGATACCTTGCTAGATGGTAATTTTATTACCTCAACAAAATATTTCAGTTCAAAGATAAAGTAAACATAATCAAAGCAGACAAATCAAATATCCTTACTTCTTCAAATCACTAAAATACATTTAAGGGAATATGCATTTTAACAAAGAAGAATTAATTCAAACCTGATTGACTAAATTGGGTAACAAGGTGCGCACTTGCTCACGCATTTCGGGATTATTAGCGAGGAGAGGATTAGAGTTTAACATTTGCTCAGCCATTGCGGGGTTATTAGACATCATTTCCATAGTACTACGAAATAAAGGCGATGATAATAAACGACCGGGATCTGACTGAAATTGCTGCATCATACTTGCCATTGCGGGTGAATTCATTAATTCTAAAATAATTCATAAAGAAGTTCAAACCTTACATGCTTAATTAATCAGTGGGAGTTTTATAAATATTGCTATTTGCTAAAGAAATTCGATACCTAATTCACAATTGCTTTCTAATTTCTAATACAAAAACAGCAAAAGTTTTACATAGCGATAGGAGCTTTTTATTACTTAATGCAAAAGAAACATTTCACAAAATCCAACTACTTAATTGCAAGAGATTCGACTTCACAAGGTTGCTATAGTGATGCGTTAATTCACTATTTAATTAATTGTACAGTGATATCATTAAGGCAAATGACATTTAGATTTTGAAGAATTAAATTCAATTAAGAAAAGACCGTTAACGATTTTGCAAAATATTCCTTCTAATGGACCGCAAAATTGTTTTCACTGAATTACGTTATAACATTCCATAAAAATGATGGAAATGCATTTCAATATAACTAATACAATAAACATCTCAATCATAAAATGCTTTAACAAAATAAACTCTACACAACTGACTACTAATTAATTTAAAATCGTTTTATGGAATAATCTAAGGAATAAAATACTGCACAACTAAGAACTTTAACTAGCGAATATTTTTTGAGCAAATTCGAAAAACAATGTATTTATCGACACATGAGGAATACCTAAAGTTTAATATTGTAAAGATAATTTCAACTCTTGGCACGGTTCATGACTGCTTCTCGTTGTACTACAATGAGGAATTACATTAAATTATTATATATTAACTGTAGTGTCATGAAATTTGCGAGCTTACCAATTATTGTAATCATTGTAATTGTTATGCTATAAATAATGACGTATGCGGAAATCATGTCTGATAAATTTGGGAGCAATATTTTTGAAAGTATTTAAAGATTAAAAATTGCAAATGAACAAAACGTATTAATGATACTAATATCAAAACAAATAAAAGGGTGACCATTATAATGTTGTGACGAAAGAGTCGATATTTTTTGTACGTGTTCAATCGAGGGATCGTCAAGAACGCGTATTTAAATACACGGAAGAGTTTTATTTCTGAATTCACTGAGTATCAACCAATAATGCAAATCTGATAGAAGCGATATTAAATTTAACAGACATATACTGTATGAAATTGAGAAAACGTCAATTATGTTACACATCATACACGATTTTTTGTAATAGCAACTCGGCTGTTCAGCACTAAAGCTAATAAGCATCTGCAGAGGCTGAAATCTGTGAAATAATAGCGAAAAATCAACTCTATGCACTCACTGCTTACGTACTTTGAACCATAAAATTAAATTAAAAACTTAAGTAAAATCCGAATAACGCAACATTTTTAGACCTAGTGTTCAACATTCATCTATATATTCAAGAGTACCAAAGAACGACATTATTGAGTTTACTTAGAAAGTTCAATAATGAAGTGAAACATTAGTAGTTTAGAAAAGCAATCTATCGTTAATTCACCGCTAAACGAAATTAAGAATTGCTTTGTAAATAAAAAACTGCCGGCTAGAGTGTACGCATTAAGAAACTGTTTGCTAAAATTTTATTGTATGATAGTTATGAAGCAAAAGATATGTCTGTTCACAGGCATGATAATTAAGATTAAATTAAAGGGCAAATTGAGAAGCAGAGCAGAATCTAATGCATCAGTCACACACAATCAGAAAAGTACACAAATTTCGTAAGCTTATTTGATTCCATTCACCAATATGGCAAGTTTAGTGTGGAGCAAATCTGTGAAAAATTCAAACTGATGGTGCGATTTCATTAGATCTTTTTTCAAGCAATTTAAGAACTCCTTTTCAATATTTATATATATATATATATATATATATATATATAGCGTAATAAATAGTAATGACAGAATTACTTAATATTGATGTTAAATTGTAAGTATACTTTAAACCCACAGTTGCATTAATGCTAGGCCGCTTTGAATAACTTCCTTCAAGAGAGATTTAACTAGAAATCAAAATGTTAATTGATCATAAACAATTCTTAGCCATGAAAATAAAAACGTTTAGAAATTAATTTACAATTTTGAACAAAATCGATTATTAAGGCTTATGTACGAAAATATGAAAATTACTTTGTTTGAATGTGATATCATTAGTTACACGTCAATGTAAATAACATTCTCCTTTCAAGTAAACTGTCGTAAAAAGTGTTATAATCAGTGGTTAGTTGGCAAAATCCTAATAAGGGTGGGGAGGCTCTAAATTTACGACTTGGAAATAAAAATCATGATTTTTTAACACTGATGTAAATAATACACGATTTTTTTGAGACTGGAGTACTTTCGTTTAAAAGCAACAATTGACTTCATATTTCTTGATCACATTTGACTAGTGCAGCATGAAATCATCTGAGCAGCTGTAGAACCAGAGTGAAGTATCACTTCCATATTTACACAATTAATATCTTGTAATGGCTTATTCATATAAGCTTAGAAAAGGGCTTCGATTGCTTTATTTTTTTAAATTAATTTTTTTATGAGTAAGACTTTTTCAGCTTTAGATTTACAGTTAATACAACTAGAAAAATTCGGGATACAACTTATTTTAAATCCCAATTTTTATCAATTCAAAGGTTTTAATATTTCTTGAATTATTTATATTTGAATTGTCTGTATGGATAGAACTTGTAGATACATGGAGAGTTGCTGATATAGATTAACAAGACAGAGTATTTGGTAAAATATGAAGAAAATATTGTTTGAGATAAGCTATTCAAAATTTTACGTTTCTTACTTGGAAGTTTTGAAAAATAATCTAGCGATGACTGAAACATGCAAAACTATGTAATTGTTCCCTCAATACTCACGTGTATTTAAAATTCATAGAATACAAGTTTTAACATCAGGTAGGGCTATAGCCCCCACAACATCAATTTTTCCCAAATGATCCATATAAATTACTAAAAATTGTGAGAAAAAACATGTGATAATCAGAGAAGCTAACTAAAGATGATGACAACGATATAAAGCATTAATAAATAAATCTTTGTGCTGATTACTAAAAAATAATGAAATAATTCAACTTCATAAACTTTATAAATGTGGAGAACAATACTCTAATTTACTCTTCAACATTGATGCACTTTTCAAATTTTTGTATCAGTATTTTAGAATTTTACATTTCAAAGGCATAAAAGTTGTCGTCAAGCTTATTATTTCAACTGCACGTCATTCAAATTACTACAACAATTCGAAACTTATTCAAAATTGCTTTATTTTAAAGAGTATTGTACTAATGAAAATACGGTCAGAGTAAGTGTTAGAAATAAATGACAAAAATTACGTTTAAGGAAAATTTGCTATAAAAATACCAGATGTATTTTGAGGAGCAGTAGTTGTTGTATTAGTGGATTGAGGTGGAGCGCTAGAACGAGGAGCTGATCTTTGATCGTTTGAGCCCCAAGGATTAGGCAATGGTTCATTGTTTTGCAGACCTTGCTGCTGAGTTGACGTATTTGAAGTTTGTTGATTAGCCAAAGAAGCGAATGGATTCGACCCTCCAAATTGTTCTTGCGCAGCGTTGTACATCGGTTCCTAATTAAAAAATTCATAAACAAAAACTTGACAATGATTTACTTGAACGTCTGTATATAGGCGACGCAACGCATCAAATCCGCCTGGAATGTTTTCAATATTACTAAGCGCTCGATCCTGATGCCGCATCATTTCCTGCATCATAGCAGGATTACGAGCCATTTCCATTGTTTGTCTCATTAAATTAGGATTATTTAGTAAGTGTGAAATTTCAGGATTCGTCTAAAAAACCATTATTTTCGAAAATGCTTAGAACACATACTTCCATTATTTGCTGCATCATTGGATTGTTCATCATCATGTTTCTCATAACATCAGGATTTGACATTAGATTTTGCACCATGGGATCTTCTAACAACTGCCGCATCATTTCGGGATTGTCTAAAAAAATCAGAAAATGTATGAATTACATAGAATTTAAGTCTAATTACTTAATAGCTGTGAAGTGACATTTCTCTGCATTTCTGACATATTTGCAGCGCTTCCCAAATTTCCAAACATGCTACCAAACCCAGGGGAAGTAGAATCACTCGTGGGTGCTGTGGACTGAGTTGTAGTATTAGCTGAAGAAGCGTCAGTAGGTGGCTTATCCTAAATCACATTTAAAAACTTCATTAAGATAAGCCACAAACCTTCGATTTTATAACAAGATGAACTGTCATGCCATCTTTTATTCCTATATGAATAATAGATCAGTATTCAATTTTAAAGATTTAACACTTACCAACACCTTCTAAATTTTGATCATCTTTTAAAATTTTTCCTGCAAATATCAAAACTAAGCTTTCTGGAGTTGTACTATATTTTTCTGCTATTTTTTGCTTAAACTAAAAAACGTCAGTTACAGAATAACACATGTAATTTTACCGAAGTAATAGAAGCATTGTACTCTACTTCAAACTGCAGTTTATCTTTTGTTTCTGCATTTAGTTTTTCTTTTGGTGTTTTAACTACTATTTTAATTAATCCGGGAGTAGAAGATTCGTGATCAGTCATATATAAATATTGTAAATTGTAAAATCAGTGTCTTCTCTAGAAGAATATAAGTATATGCTTATTGTAAAAGCAGGCGAATTTTTTAAGCAATTACTTTTTAAAATAAAATTTATAAATTTAGTCTGTTAAAACTTTTTTATAAAGGGTTATATCACTTTATTTAAATTATTTTTACAGTTAATGAGTTTTATTGGACACCAGTTTAAATTGTGTGCTACATAAAAATTTTAAAATTACATGCATTTGTGTCATTTAATATAATTAATAATACATCGCATTTGCTTACAATAAAGTAATATCTAACGATTTTCGAGAATATTGGCATCCGAGAAATCAAAACAAATTGGGCACTGTCATGTGCAAATCGCGTAAATTTTGTAAAATATGCAATCTATGTTAAATGCACAAGAGATCATAAATTAATTTAGGAAATGTTTTACAATGTATTACTATATACTATAGTATACATATATTGTATTAAACATAGTTAACTTCGGTATTTTAGAATTTTTTTGACTCATTATGCTAAATGTTTTAATTGCAGCACAATATTGCAGTAGTCTCATTCCAATTAAATCGAAAATGCTGATTTTATTTAATTGATTAATAAATGTAAATTGGTGCGATGATGATGATGATGTATATTTATCTAAACACAACAAATAAAAACAAATACACTTTATAATGCTAAAAATCCCCAGATTATTTGTGCATTAACTTGTTGTTATTTTTATTTATTATATTCTAGAGGGTGTCCGCCCTGCCTGGAAATGTGGAACTGCCTGGAAATTTAAAGTTCCTTCGTTGAACTCCCTTTGGTTGTTGGAAATTTTATATTTTATTGCAGACAATATATTGTTTTTTCTAAAAGTGTTCCTTCTTGAAGTTGTCTTGACGTTATGTATATGTTCACTGTTAGTTTTTACATGTTTGAAGGTGACTAGATCAGATATGTATGTCAGTTCGAAACAATTCCCTTTTAGTACATTTTTCTAAAATACTTATAATGACGAAATTTATTTTTCAATTAGTCTGATGTATTTATTGCATGGTTATCAAATTTTGACCTAAGAACTATATACTCCATATTTTTACATGAGCATCAACAAAGCTTTAACATTTTGTGTTGTTTTACGAACAATTACGTACAAATCGCATGTCATGTAGATAAGCAATACATGTGGTGTAGTATTTAGCACGTTTATCAATTTCAAGTTTTTTACATCTAGCACATCTAATTTGCTTGTTGCCAACTGCCACTAAATACTGCTAATGCAAGTCTTTATTTTGAGATTTATTTCTGGCTTTCTACTGTACATTTTTACCCCATATCATTGTAAATATGTTGTGATAATTTACCTAAAATTCAATAAATCAAAACTAGCACTGGACGTTAGGATATGTTCCTGACGAATATTTTAAATTGCAGTAATCGCTTTATTGTCTAGCAATTTTGCAAAGCACTCTAACAAGCTATATCACGTTTGCAACAATTAGAATTAGTCTGCATACATTTAGAAACTAGAATGATTTACGAAATTTTTAATAGTTTGTTTTGAGTTATTTCTCAACGATTAGGACTTAGAAGTTTTCAATTGTAGCAACTGTACATACCTCCTATTTTTGACATCAACTCAACAAAATGATATTTTTGCCCGTGAATATTATCTGCAAAACAAAGCGTATTTCTGTAAATTTTAGTGTGTTGAAAAGAGTTATTCACGTGATTACAATTAGAAAGATTGTTTTTGTATTATATGCTTATATCCAAGGGTGGACTTGGGCACAGATTTTGGTACCCAACTCAACCAACATCAGCACTCACCCACACCCCTAGCTAACAAAAATCATACCTCAAGATTATTCAAAAAATTACCGTTGTTTCCCTATAACAAAGTATGTTATACTACAAAATAGATCACTGTGCAGTATACATAGTGTTATGGTTTACAACAGTGTAGTTGTTGACTGTCTTCCTAATGTATAATAAATAGACTTTTGCATATCACATGGAGACGAGACGACACTGAAATATCTGTTTAGCATGCTCCGAATTTAGAAAAATACACTACTTGATATTCCATCAAATTTTTCATGCCTCATATTTTCATATTGATGACGGACTGAAAATAAAACTTAAAAACATACTCGCGCATTTCAAGTTAGTTACACAATCCACACCCATACCCGTGCAGATGTGGGTATACCCGCAACTCCCATGGGCATACCCAAACGACGTCCACCCTTGCTTGTATCTGTTTGATAAGCTAATGTTTTACTAGTGATTGAAATTTCATTAAATAGGGTTATTTACGTTAATTTCTGTCTGAAACTGGCGGAAAATTTAAAATTGGAAGTGTGCGAATACCACATTACTGCTTGGAAATTGCTCTCAGTTCTTCATGAAAATGCCTTAAACTGTCTAGAAAATGGTATGTTGAAATGCGCGGACACCCTGTTCTATATTTTATAAAATTTTAATAATATATACCTCAGTGGTATTTGCCACTTATTAACGCGTAGTATGCCTCATGCTAATTAGTAGATTTCAGACATCTATTATTTATTATATTTTGAATAGTTTTAACCCAGTGGTGTAGTGCTTTTAAGTGGCGGAGGGCTCTTAAAAGTAAGCCGTTCAACATGTTATTTACCATGAAAATTTACGGCTTGCGCATTTAATTTTGTACCTATACGGCTCATTTTGGACCCGTTTTTGATCCTTGTCAAAAATGTCTTTAATGTTTTGGAAGAGCATATGATACCAATGTAAAATTTTGAAATCAAAAGTTTTATTTTTCAACACATTATTCATAAACTATGTATACTTTGCTTTCACTCAATTTGGTTTAATTTTAAAATGAATTTCAATACCTGATGTTATATTAGTACTCAATTCATAAGACAAGTCTGGTACAAGTACAGGAATTACTTCACATTCAGTGGGGATCTAGGAATTCTTAGTAGGAGGTGCTTCCTTATAGCAAATTTACAAATTATTAAATTAAATGAATTGTGTATGTATTACCTGTTCAAAATTAGTATTAAAATATTGATTTGTAGCTAGCTCTATCTAGATCAGTAGTTTTCAACTTAATACAGTTAAAAAAATACAAAGATAAGATAAGATTGTTTATTCCGTCAATTGAATATCTGATAGTATATCTGAATAGCGTCAATATATTCACAAAACACATATATACAAATCACATAAAACAGATCTTCCAGGCCATGGATAAATTACTATAGTACTATTTTAATATCAACTTATAATATACTCATTGTTAAAAAATTTCTATCCTAACCATGATTTACCAGAAATATGTTTTTGCTTAAGAAAAAATAAAGGCGGTAACGAAGTATAATATTTAATGATACACTTGCACCGTACTTAATATTTATATTGCAATTCAAACTAAAAGAAATAAATGTTCAAAAAAATATGGAAATTTGTCTATAAAACTCGTTTTCAAACATAAGAAACGTAGGATTGTCTTTCCGCTCTGGAATCAATTTTCAAGTATGTGCGGCTACCGGAAACATTGCAGAAACGCACAATCGTATTTCAAAATTGACACTATATATCCAACTTTATAGAGATTAGTTAATATAATATCAATTTTCACAACAAATCTAGTAAATTCATTCAGATCAGGTTTTCAAATACTGCTAAATGTTTTTCAATTAAATCTTGATCCCAGCACATCAACCATCTATACTCTATACTGTAAACATTTTAAAGGGACTGTGATGGGAATAACCAAATTTGCTTGTTCTAAGAACTAAGGTTTCAACAGCATTCTAAAAAGACATTTTTAAATTTAATTTCTAGGTTAAGGGAACTATCTAATTACAAATTAAATTAAATATGACCTTTACTTCAATGAAAATGTCATAGTAATGACATTAATTTTTTTTCAACATAATTTATTTTTCAATGGTTAATTTAAAAATGAACAGTTTTTTACAGAAGCCTGTTTCACACTGGCCGAAATGTGTTGCGCTTTCTGTAATTTTGCGTGGGCGGACAGGAAATATTTTTCCGCAAAATTTCCATCACCTTTCATCTTTTGGGATTAGATAAAGTGATCAATGTTTTTATATGAATTAGGAATAATACAAGTACAAAAGATCGGATAAATTTAATCTTTCATTCTGAATCACAATGATTAACAAATTATGTATTCAAACGAATCGTTTAGATTATGAAAAATATTCTAATGACTATATGAAGTTTTGGAAATTGACGTTGATTAAATTCAATGTGAATTTCAAACAACATGTACACTACAACAAAAGAATACTTTCAATTTCTGTTAATTTCTATTGCAAAATATAAGGGGGCATTACAGCCTCTGTGCCATCTGTGACTTGATATTTACTAGGATAAGATATTATACATAATTTACAATTAGTAAAATTTTAAAGTGTATTTATTTATTTAATTGAAGTAAAATGACGTACTACTTGTTTTACTTTCCAAGAAGCTACATTCTACGTTAGGTTTTAAAGGAAGTGCATAAAAAAGACAAATGTAATTGAAAACTATATTAAATTGATCATTTCTATCTTATTCACACGCAATGGTTTTCTAATCAAATATGCGAGTTTAAACATTTTATTTAGTGCACTTGAATTGGGCATCTGTTTTTTGTAATCTTATTTATTAATTAAGGTNATGTGGGTATACCCGCAACTCCCATGGGCATACCCAAACGACGTCCACCCTTGCTTGTATCTGTTTGATAAGCTAATGTTTTACTAGTGATTGAAATTTCATTAAATAGGGTTATTTACGTTAATTTCTGTCTGAAACTGGCGGAAAATTTAAAATTGGAAGTGTGCGAATACCACATTACTGCTTGGAAATTGCTCTCAGTTCTTCATGAAAATGCCTTAAACTGTCTAGAAAATGGTATGTTGAAATGCGCGGACACCCTGTTCTATATTTTATAAAATTTTAATAATATATACCTCAGTGGTATTTGCCACTTATTAACGCGTAGTATGCCTCATGCTAATTAGTAGATTTCAGACATCTATTATTTATTATATTTTGAATAGTTTTAACCCAGTGGTGTAGTGCTTTTAAGTGGCGGAGGGCTCTTAAAAGTAAGCCGTTCAACATGTTATTTACCATGAAAATTTACGGCTTGCGCATTTAATTTTGTACCTATACGGCTCATTTTGGACCCGTTTTTGATCCTTGTCAAAAATGTCTTTAATGTTTTGGAAGAGCATATGATACCAATGTAAAATTTTGAAATCAAAAGTTTTATTTTTCAACACATTATTCATAAACTATGTATACTTTGCTTTCACTCAATTTGGTTTAATTTTAAAATGAATTTCAATACCTGATGTTATATTAGTACTCAATTCATAAGACAAGTCTGGTACAAGTACAGGAATTACTTCACATTCAGTGGGGATCTAGGAATTCTTAGTAGGAGGTGCTTCCTTATAGCAAATTTACAAATTATTAAATTAAATGAATTGTGTATGTATTACCTGTTCAAAATTAGTATTAAAATATTGATTTGTAGCTAGCTCTATCTAGATCAGTAGTTTTCAACTTAATACAGTTAAAAAAATACAAAGATAAGATAAGATTGTTTATTCCGTCAATTGAATATCTGATAGTATATCTGAATAGCGTCAATATATTCACAAAACACATATATACAAATCACATAAAACAGATCTTCCAGGCCATGGATAAATTACTATAGTACTATTTTAATATCAACTTATAATATACTCATTGTTAAAAAATTTCTATCCTAACCATGATTTACCAGAAATATGTTTTTGCTTAAGAAAAAATAAAGGCGGTAACGAAGTATAATATTTAATGATACACTTGCACCGTACTTAATATTTATATTGCAATTCAAACTAAAAGAAATAAATGTTCAAAAAAATATGGAAATTTGTCTATAAAACTCGTTTTCAAACATAAGAAACGTAGGATTGTCTTTCCGCTCTGGAATCAATTTTCAAGTATGTGCGGCTACCGGAAACATTGCAGAAACGCACAATCGTATTTCAAAATTGACACTATATATCCAACTTTATAGAGATTAGTTAATATAATATCAATTTTCACAACAAATCTAGTAAATTCATTCAGATCAGGTTTTCAAATACTGCTAAATGTTTTTCAATTAAATCTTGATCCCAGCACATCAACCATCTATACTCTATACTGTAAACATTTTAAAGGGACTGTGATGGGAATAACCAAATTTGCTTGTTCTAAGAACTAAGGTTTCAACAGCATTCTAAAAAGACATTTTTAAATTTAATTTCTAGGTTAAGGGAACTATCTAATTACAAATTAAATTAAATATGACCTTTACTTCAATGAAAATGTCATAGTAATGACATTAATTTTTTTTCAACATAATTTATTTTTCAATGGTTAATTTAAAAATGAACAGTTTTTTACAGAAGCCTGTTTCACACTGGCCGAAATGTGTTGCGCTTTCTGTAATTTTGCGTGGGCGGACAGGAAATATTTTTCCGCAAAATTTCCATCACCTTTCATCTTTTGGGATTAGATAAAGTGATCAATGTTTTTATATGAATTAGGAATAATACAAGTACAAAAGATCGGATAAATTTAATCTTTCATTCTGAATCACAATGATTAACAAATTATGTATTCAAACGAATCGTTTAGATTATGAAAAATATTCTAATGACTATATGAAGTTTTGGAAATTGACGTTGATTAAATTCAATGTGAATTTCAAACAACATGTACACTACAACAAAAGAATACTTTCAATTTCTGTTAATTTCTATTGCAAAATATAAGGGGGCATTACAGCCTCTGTGCCATCTGTGACTTGATATTTACTAGGATAAGATATTATACATAATTTACAATTAGTAAAATTTTAAAGTGTATTTATTTATTTAATTGAAGTAAAATGACGTACTACTTGTTTTACTTTCCAAGAAGCTACATTCTACGTTAGGTTTTAAAGGAAGTGCATAAAAAAGACAAATGTAATTGAAAACTATATTAAATTGATCATTTCTATCTTATTCACACGCAATGGTTTTCTAATCAAATATGCGAGTTTAAACATTTTATTTAGTGCACTTGAATTGGGCATCTGTTTTTTGTAATCTTATTTATTAATTAAGGTGATCACGCATACGCTCTTTTATTCTTGTACTTAAATGTCGTCTTTTCTCATCGATGTATTCATACATGCACACTGCACACCCACCGAAAAGAAGTAATTTATTAAACATCACGAAAGCAAAATAGCAAAAGTATTGTAATTAAATTATTTGAACGAACATTAATTAACAATGAGAAGCAACCCAAATATATTTTGAAATCGAAGGGTTAATCATCTTAAAAAGAAAAAAATCATGAAATCTTTTCTATTATTTTATTCTGGCTATGTGGATGACATATTTAAATCTGAGGACGATGTAAAATTATTTAATTCCAAGATTAACAATATATTACCAACAATAACATTTACAATAGAAAACATTAACTATAACATCAAAAAAATCGAATTTGAATGGCATAAGAAATCAACTAACACTGGACTGTACATACCTTACAACTCTTATTGTAGTCCGCACCATAAAATCAATACTATAAAAACGTTGATCAACCAAACCTATCTAACATCATCCAATTATAAGAATTTAACAACAGCAATAGTTGAAATAGTTACCATTCTTACAAAAAACGGATATCCACATAAACTTTTAAAGAAAGAAATTGATAAAATATTAAACAAGAAAAGAAAGTGAAGAAATGATTGCCAGAACACATATTTTGTAAGTTGCCTTACATTGAAAGAAATTTTATGTACCTCAAAATGAAATTAGAACAGTTAATATTCAAATTATACCAACACTAGTGTCTTTTAAAACATCAAACATTTAAAAAACTAAAATGTACTTCCATATATATATATAGGAAATTGTTTGACACTTTGAGAGGGCACCAAACAGCTTGATATCACGACTAGTGAAGCAGGTGCATTTACTTGTGAGCTGCAAAATCAAGAATAAGGCACAATTGTAACAAGTTTGGTGAAGCTCATAGTGCTTGTCTTGATCAAAAAGCTCGGTAGGATAAAGTATTATACATATTCTGGTTTTCATGCTTGAAAAAGATGAAAGTCTGTTCTAAATATGCTTGAAAATGGCCAAAATATGTTCAAATATTCAAGTGCAACTTGCATGGGGAGTTTTTCACGTTGAGGTGTTAATTCATTAGAACTTAAAATTTTTAATATAATGACTGAACGTTTTCGTTAAACTGTCTATATTTAATATCAAACAACATTTTTGTTTTAGTAATGGAGTCTGATAGTAATTCTAGTGGTTATGAAGAGCCTTGTTATTCTTTGTACACCCATCCTTTCGAATGTTTGTTTTGCAAAGAAATGTACGAGTGTTGTGACGAGCTTATTTCTCATATGAAGTTAATTCACCAATTTAACTTAATTAAAATAAATGCCGTTACACGTAAATATGCTTGTTAATATATTCTGCTACGTTTGTTTAGCTTTGGATGACTATGTTTTTAAAAGACTTGTAAATTTTATGAGAAAAAAGGTATCGCATAACGTTAATATTTGTTTATTTATAGTATTAGGTAGCAGAGGGTTTCAAAAGCTCTACTGAACTATTTCAAGAATTCCAACAGCATCAAAATTCAGATGAGCTGCTTTTGCCATTCAAAGAAGATGACAATTTGTTAATGTTCGGTAGGCTTTATATATTTTATAAACTTGAATGTTCTTAGATATTGAAGAATATCTTGAAGAATCTAATGAGAATTCTGGACTAACGCGTGAACTGAAAGAATTAAAAATTGAGAATCAGCGTTTGCAAGGAGCATTAAATGAGGCCTCCAATACTGTTCGTGATTTGCGGTTTGTTTATTTGGTTATAAATGTTTGAATTTTATTAATTAATCTATTAGGCCTGATACTAATTTAAATAATGTAGTTTACTTTAGGTCAGCAACCAAAATTACATAAATTCTCATTTATTTCTAAAGGATGTTAAAATTATTTTCTAAATTTGTTATTTTGCTTAATTTAAATTCATTCGGCTCTAGTATCTTATGTGCGTAAAATTTCTAGAGCTGTAGTTTAGAATAACTGAAATGAAATTTAGAGAGTATACTCTTCGTCTTCTTGAAAATAAAGACCCGAAATCTTCTGAAATACAGCATTCTGACGAACAGTATTTTACTTCATACGCTCATTATGGTATACATTTGGATATGCTTAAGGTTCGATTAATTTTTCTTATAAATTGTCTGTGCCATTGACTTTTTGAAATCATTTAGGATACGATTCGTACAGAGAGTTACCAGCAATTTTTTTTGAAAAATTCCGATCTCTTTAAAGATAAGGTTAGATGTATTATATTGAATCATACCAACTTTATATTTATAGAGTCTTCGAAATACAATTTTTATCATAAAGCACTCCCCTGAGACCCCTATTTAAATTCACGTAAATGTTTAGAGTGTTTTTCCTATTAGAACCCCACGAGATGATAATTATTTCAGTCCTTGAATTATTCGACGCAATAATTTGTTAGACTTTGAATTAAGTATTATCCCGTTATTCAAGGAAGGCTCAAGTGTCAAATATATAAGTCTCAATTACTTTTTATTAGTATTCATTCTGAAACTTAGGTTGTTTTGGATGTTGGCTGCGGAACAGGAATTTTGTCAATGTTTTGTGTGCAGGCTGGTGCTGCACACGTATATGCCATTGATAAATCTGATATTGCGTATTCGGCAATTGATATAGTTCTTGAGAACAATTATGAAAACAAAATCACTGTGATTAAATCAAAAATCGAAGATGTCAAACTAGATGTAAAAGTAAGTTTTGTTTTTTTCTAGCAGTTTTAATGTATATTTAGGTGGATATTATCATTTCCGAATGGATGGTAAGTTTGTTAGAATAGTCTTCTATCTACACATTAAACCATCTTATATGGTGGCAGCTTTTATTTAATAGCCTGGGTCGGGAATGATCTCGTATTGAATTTTTATTTCTTTAATTGATCCGTAAAATTTTTCCATTTAATATAATCAATTGAAGTTGAAGTGATTTTTAATTAAAATTTGTACAACTCCACGGTCAGTATAGTAGTGTTCAATTTTGTTTAATTGTGGGTTGCTAACAATGTCAAGGCTTTCTGCTGATAGCAAGTGTTCATTGTGGAGAGAACTTTCACATTCGCTTACAATGCTGGAAATACAGGTGATCAATGAACTTGGATTTTTACTATTTTATATAAGCCATACAACTAAGCATGCATATTATGCTAGTTTTTTAATTTACTAAATTTAAAGTTCATCTTTTTAATTAAAATATGATATATTGTTTTCTGATTGATTTATGTTTTTTCAATTCAAACTATTTATGCAACTACATTTGCTTTTCGCCCAATACTGTTCATGTATCAACCACCGCACTATCAATTATAACATTATTGTCGTCGTTGAAGATGGAATTTCAACTGAAATAGAAACCTCTGAGAACATGATGTTATTGACACGTTGACTGCCAAGTCAACAATATATGTTGACACATAATTTTTAACAAAATATGTTGACGGGTGTTTTTCATTTAAATAGCCCTCAACACTACTTTTATCAGTTGTATGTATCATTTAATTGAATAAATTTGATCCAGCCATCTATTTTATTCAATTACGTGGATTTGGTGTCTTGTAATGAAGACTGTTTTTGTGCAGAAGAAAATGGTTTTACTATTATTTTGTTTTAGTAAGGTGTATATACATAGGGACCACGCCTTTCACATATCAAAAAGGATGAGATGGGCAAATATAATTTTACAAAAATGCATTTAAATGACTTCAAACCACAATTACTCCCTAAGCTAGGCAAACAAAACATTTGTTTTATTTTGTCTTTATTGAAATTTACAATATATTATTTTAGCAATGTTTGGGCAAGTAGATAAAAATTAAATTTTACAAAAACAACATATAAAACTTTGAATAGTTTATAAGAAAACTATGTGCATGTTGCATTATTTATGACATTTGAACTTCAATTACAGCTATTTTCTGAAAAAACAAAAATAACAATGAAATATTTGACAAAACTATCAGTTGTAATTATGGTAAATAATTTTTTTGTGAAGTTCAGTAAAGCATTGGACACACATAACTGGATTGCTTCTACAACCGGAACAGAAGTATTTTGACCTTGGATTTTTTTCTCTCAGCATTCCTCCCTGCTCTAGCACATAATTTTTCGTAGCAAAATTTGCATGTGCGATATATTTCCTGGTTATTTTCATTTACCAAAGGTTCCAGCACATGCTGTTGTTTAGCCGCATTTCTTTCTGGTTGGATTCCTAGTAGATCCTTTGCAATTTCTTCTCTGAACGTTCGTATTTTCATTTTTGTTCCTTTTATTGCTTGAAAAAGTACATGTGCATTCACAATGCTAATTCCCAAGAGAAGCTCAATAACCAATTTTGCGAAACCACTTTGCTCCCTTTCGTAGTGTTGTTCCATATGAGGCCATTTGATCTGATAAATCAATTCCAGATTCGCCTTTATTGTAAGCTATTACAACCTCTAGCACTTGGCTTATGCTCAGTCGAAGTCATTCGGACATCCCTAGCATCTTTCCAGTTGAGAATGTCAACATCCCGCGTTGATCTTCGCGCGCAGCTACTTCACATTTTTTCAATTTTGCACTCATCACTTCTTTCGGAAAATTCTTTCTAGTGGATCTGACAGTCCCTTCAACATGAGTATTTTTATGTAAGAAACTCTTTGCTAAGTTGTAACTTGTATAAAAATTGTCTATATATAGCGTACGTCCTTAATGAAGATCATGCATCAATTCATGACAAATTCTTTCAGCTATTCCCACATCTCTTTGACCTGTTGGTGATTTTCTTGAATAAATAGATAAGTTGTATGTAAACCATTTCAAAGAACAAAGCTTGAATCATTTTATCCGTATTTGTTCATTATTTAGAATATATTGACGAAATTTCAATCTTCCTCTCCGGGGAATTAGTGTTTCGTCAATGACAACATCAACTCCTGGGGTGTAAATTGACTTACAATTTTTTATGCGTATATCTATCAAAGGTTGTATCTTTCCCAACCTGTCACCTTCAATTTCTTCATTGTTGCTAAAATGCAAGCAATTACCTCAAATCTGTTGCGAAACATCTTATCAGAAATGTAGTTCTTTTACAATGGATCATTGCTTCAGTATGAGGCAATTGTATCTTTTTCATCCAGACCCATCCACACTATCATTCCTAAAAATATTTTCATGTTTTCTTTGTAGTTTCTACCCACCTGGAAAGTCTTGCATTAGGTGTCCGTGTTCCATCAGTCATCCTTTTTACACAAACTTGTTTAGCATACACATTTGTTTGGTTCACAAGTAATTAGAGGACTTCATGATTGACGCATAATTTGAAAATATCATTTGGTTTAACATTATTTGGCTGCTAAAATCTAACACAAGGGTCTTCATCTTCAGTAAGGTTAAAACTAGATTGTCTTACAGCACATTCTGTCCATTGAGGATGTTGATATTCTGACGTATTTTTGTATTTCTGTCCTGTGTTGCATAACTCTTGTTTTTCCTCAATTTCTTCTTCCAAACTCATTAACTCCAATTCAATTCTCTGTCAATTACACCATCAGCTTCATTATCAGTTAACCTCAATAAACGTTCATAGTTAGGCTCGGCGACAGAATCATCATCAGATAAATTGCAAAATCTGAATCTTCATATAGTTGCTGTTCTATGTTATCAATTTTGAACAGTCTCATTTTATTCATTATTACTTATCTAAATTTTATAAATTTTTCTAACAAGCTATCTAACTTGAAAAAATTTTATATCATTAAATATATGTTGACATGGCTCTCAAGAGACTAGTAATTATTTTGCCTATTTGTGTTACCCAGCAAAATAATTTACGCATATATAAGGATGAAATAAATAGAAAAAACAAAATATCGAAAACTATGTGTGTCAGATTAGAATGGACTGACAGCACAAGGTACATATTTCAAATATTAGTGTCAACAATATATGTTGACATGGCCTCAAGTAATATATATATATATATATATATATATATATATATATATATATGTTCATTTTTCATTTATTTCAAATTTTATACTATATTCAAATATTTTTATGGGAGGAATGTCATTATATTTTACAAATTATATTAAATTATATTACGTAAAGTTCATTATTAAGTTGATTGTTCATTAAAGTTTGATTTCTATTTAGATGTTCTTAATTACTATTGATTCCACTTTACTTGAATTTTGATGTTGAACTATAATTTTAAAATTACTTACTTTTTCTCTATGTTGATATAGATATATTTCTGTTTGCATAAATATGAAAATCTCAAAGATTTTTGATTTTCCATATATATATATATATATATATATTTTGTCTTGCCTTTGATAAAAATCTACATGATGTTTTAACAAAACCTGAAGCTAATTTTTGGCTGGCTTAAAATGAAGTTATACTAGTGTTGCTTGTAAAATTATTATAATAATTACAATTTTTATTGTAATGTATATCTGCGAGCATATATG